>JAZHYW010038171.1:0-151024 GCA_037355805.1 Ixodes ricinus
CTCGAGGAATTTGTTCGTGGAGGAATCGCCTAGGAGCGTCTGCGAGTGTTGCCATCGCTGGCGTCGAAAAGACGCACTGAGAAAATCAATTGGAAAATTTCCAGATTATACTAAATTCCAAAACATATCCGCTAAGTTTCCCGCTAAAATACTTTATTAA
Organism: Ixodes ricinus; assembly: GCA_037355805.1. Taxonomy (NCBI): domain Eukaryota; kingdom Metazoa; phylum Arthropoda; class Arachnida; order Ixodida; family Ixodidae; genus Ixodes; species Ixodes ricinus. The sequence goes on from JAZHYW010038171.1 coordinate 161, forward strand.
AAAAAGCTTTGAAATTTTGTATGATATAAACCCAGGCTCATCTTTCCTAAAAGATTAAAAAAGCCTTGAAATTTTCTATGATATAAACCTTCATCTTTCCTAAAAGCTCCCCAATACTCAGAGTCGAAATAAAACATACACCAGTCTTCGAAAGAGGGTACATAAAATACTAGAGGCTTCAGTGCTGCGGTTATCGTCAACTTCATCACAGATGAGACTACAACCTATAAATGTTCACGCTGGCGAAAACAAACAAAAGAACCATCAGGTTCTGTTGTTTGAAAGGAAAGACACATTCTGGATGACGTCATTACCGGTGTTGTCGTCTGACATTATGTCTGCAGGACCGCTGGTACTTGGTGAGGAACCAGAAAAGTGACTTTGTTGCAGCATCTTTTTTTCTCGTGCTTTTTGTCGTAGCATGTACTAATATTCTCTGCCGCCGTTCTTCTTTTTTTTCCCTTCATTGTGAATTGTTGTGTGCATGTATGTGATTTACTGCATTGTATTACCCACTCCTGTAAAAGCACTGTATAGGGCTGACAGTATCAATAAATAAATAAATAAATAAATAAAACATTGCAGATTTCAAGATTGCATTTACAACCGCCATAGGAAGTTCATCATCAAAACGACTTTTCTTGCGTCGCTTCAGCCCCGCTCTTCGGACCAGGTTGGCGTTTGTTGTTTCAGGCTTCATCTTGGTTTTTGTATTTGATTTTACTAAGTTAAGCTGACTAAGCGTCCTCCCTACTTCGGTGTTTGGGAAGGGAAGCACCAACATCGACATGGCAAGTCCAGCCAACTCGGCGAACGGGTTTTCACCACAGGCGTCCTTATATGAATGAAATTCACACCAGAAGAAATGCGTTGACGAGATTTACTCCCAATTAAGGAGGGTGATGTTGTTTCACTGGTATTGCAATTTCTAAATTTCTTCAGGGGGTACTATCATATTGCTTCCAGCAAAGGAATCAATGGCTCCTTCAGGACGCACGAAGCGTTTTGGACCGATAAAAGTTATGTCTCCCGGTCGCTTGAAGCGCACGTCTCAAATTTTTGTATTATAAGAAGACACGAAAATTGTGTTTTGAGGGACAATTTTGGGTTGGTTCACTGCGTCAGACATCCGCCAAAAATGTGCCATGTATGAAAATGGCACGTCAAAAAATCAGCCACCCACTAAACCCATTTTGTTCCCCTTCAAAAAAAAAAAACGCAATGTTTTATATTTAGCGGAAAATACGAAAAATTGGCATCACTCAGCGCCTGTGAAGCCAAATTTTCATGAGTGTAGTGTATATTTTTGTCCAGTCGACTGGAAGGAGTTGAGGTTGTAGTGTTATTATGCACAATTGTATCCCACCACCCCACTTCAAAACGGCTAAACAATAAAAATCAATTTAAATGAGTCAGTATCGTTTAAGAATATAATCTTAAACTTGATTGTACAGAAACCTGATGCGGTAGTGCATGGTCAGCGACATCATTAGGTTCAAATTCATGGGGCGAGCTGAGATACGAACAGACGTCGTGGTAGCGCCATTAATCTGAACAAACCAGGAGTTTCATTCTAATTTAAACAATATCATTATACTCTCTGACTACAGTATCTTATTGTGGATTTAATAAAAAAGAAAAGGAAAAGGTGAAAAAGGCGGAGCACTTCGAGAAAATTTGTCAAACCATTGTCGAGCAACAAACACAGTGAACTGAAAAGTGGAAGTTCAGGATGAAACGCGATATATAAATTACGAACGAAATGAACGACCTAAAGTTCGGACGCGGAGGAAAACGAAAATAGTTAAAAGTAACCTTAAAGATTGCAACAAATCAAAGGCTGCCTTTTGTCGAGCTGGGCTGGGGCTAAATCGAGAATCAGAAAAACAAAAGAACGATCTTGTAACATTTTTTTGTTCGTTGAAGGGAACCGCGCTGGAGTGGAGTGTGATTTACGCTCGCCCAGTTCCCAGGGAAGCAATGCTACGAAGAAGCCATAAATAAAGGTTTAGTTCCCGAAACTCAGTGGGCTACCCGTTATATTTTTTTCCTGACGCTTTTATTTTCGGCACGGAAGGAGGTGATAAAAAGGGAACGGTGTAAGCGTCGGCTCCCAACAGTTTTGTATCTTGAAAAATGAGCCGAGCCAAAAGAGCGGAACGGCGCCGATAAGCACAAAACTGCGGGGTTGCAAATTTCGGACGGGATGTTGGGGAAAACGCCAGACAGCTTGTACGTCTTTCTGTTTCTGTGTGGACGTTGGGGGAAAAAATCGGGAGTCGAAACTTCACGATGAATAATAACACGGCGACTCAATACACAGCTCAAGCTAGATCATGCAGCAGCGGTCCGCTCGCTCCACCATGCGGAGTTCTACCATGCAAACAATTCATCTTGAAACAGCGCGACTAGAAGCGGACGAACGAGAGAGACGGAACGACATGTTGGCTGACTAACAACTGATTGGTTTTATATTTCAAGAACCAAGAAAAACATACATAGTCGACCCTCTACTCCTTACGAATTACGCGTTCGCAACACCATTACACGGTGTCATCGATTCTACGCTGTCAACGTTTCATCTCCCAATCAGCTATAGGCTCAATTTCATCCTGAGTAAAAGGTTGTGCACGTATTTTCTTTTTTCTTTTTTTTTCTTAAAAAAACAAAAAAAAGACAAAGAAAAAATTTGATAGTCAGTTTACGTGTCGTTCAGTCTCTTTCTCTGTCCGTGTCTAGTCGCGTTGTTTCAAGGGAAATGCGTACCAACTCGCCCAATTATCCACTGTACAAAAAATAAATTCCAGATTTGTTTTTGTTTTTATAATGATATGGTTGCACGTTCCAGGCAAACTGACCCCTGGTATTTCTATTTTTGGCACGGGGAAGCGGTCGAACTTGCGGAACATAATAGTTATAGACGTGGCTACAGGTTGTTACAATTTACGGTTATAGCGAGATAAAGGTAATACGCGTAAGTAATTCCTTCTTAAGTGTGTCATTTATATAACAGCTATAATGACTGACAGTTTAAAAACGCAAAAATGTGGCCAGCCTCGAAAATCTTATTGCTCCGTAGCCAATGAGATTTCACCATCGACCGATAAGAAGGCCTAAACTCGACTCACGAAGACAGGGGCGTGGACACATAAAGTTAAGTCCTGCGTTTTGTATTAAGTTGTCAGCAGCTACGATATGTTCAATCGATTGAATAATGGACACTATTTATAAAGTTATTATGAGCAAGGCCCGCGCGCAGGAAATTAGTTAATTTCTGGTATCAATGAGGATTCACAAAGCCCGCTGAAATAGCTGCATTACGATTTTGTGTTCTACAACAGGTTAACTCAGTAGAAGATAGCAGCCTTGTGTGAAAACTGGTAATATGCAAAGAGTGTCTGAAATCAAATGGAATTTTTTTTTTATCCTGGCTTCTCCACTTAAAAAATAAAATATAACTGCAACCTACATTTTACTGCAGTGGCTAAATTTTTCATCTGGAGCCGAGGCTAACTTCCTACTCTCTAAACATACACAGAACACAATGTTACAACTAGACTTTATTTTTATTTATTTCAAGATTACGGTGACGGTGGATAGTCCGTTAGAAGCGATCCGTTTGGGCTATCTTGGTTGTTATCTCTGCTTCATTGTTAAGCAAAGGTACAGCAGGAAATAACCATGCGAAATAATGAACAGATTATCACTGTTTATCATTATAAAAACTGTACCATGGATGTCATCTGTTCAGGTAGCAGACACACAGAAGAACAGTAGGCGGAGACAACCAAGCGAGGCTACAAGAGCAGAAATTTAAGAATTTACAAAATCCGTTCTCTCCATGTCACCTTTAGGTTGTCACTGAGAAGCGGCACGGTTTAAAATTAGAAACGTATGGATATTCGATAGCGGATACCAAATAAGCAAAAGACAAAAAACACGAATTTTAGGGACATTTGACTACCTGGCGTAATTCCCTCGGACGTAGAAAGGCGTCAGGTAAGGTCTTTTTTTTCCCCTTCTAGATCGGAGTGTCAACAACAGCGGCGCAATTTCCGCTCCAAGGCGTGGTATTTTCAGCGAGCTGACAAACCTATACAAAACCCTGCCTCTAAAAAGTTGCTGTACTGAAAAAAGACCACTACACTGAAAAACAATATTACAAACACACACCCCCGCGCGCGCGCACACAAACACACACACACACACGGACACACCCATGCGCGTGCGCGGACACGTGCACACACTCGCGCGCACGACACACACACACACATGCAAATGCGCGCGCAGGCACGCACGCACTCACACGCGCACGCCTGCGCAGACACACACACAGACACACCACACACATAATATAGAGATTCTGATGTCCTACGAGCGGCCAAAGTTGCAAGCGGAAGCTCCGATTTCGACGTCGACGGCGATGACAAGTTACATTCGTACAATCCGCGCAATGCCCAACCGTTAAGGTGTGCTCGTAGAAAACGCAAATAGGGAGTGCATAAAAAACTCAAACGTAAACAAATTTAAGGCGCTAGTCGAAACGCGATCGAACCCCGAGGTTGTTTACAGTTCCCGTTATGAAACATTTTTTTCTTTCTATCTAACCCACCTCTTGTGCGATATGTCCCAAGTTTTACCACGCAACCATAGGCACGCATTTTGATATCCTTGAGTCGAATGCTTTCTTTTCGCCTATTTCTTTCTATTTCTTCATTACTTTTATTTTTGGCTCCCCACTTTTATGCTGTAGAACTTCTATGCAAGGTACGTGCAGCATTCTGGTCTTATTACCTTTACCTATATTTTTCGCTATTTTTAACCCTGCTTTTTCTGACACGTGGAATGCCTCTGCGTGATAACCTGCGCACGTCGGCGCTTACCGCCTAAAAAAACAAAGTAAAGTTAAAAACAGGTGCTTGCGCCAGCCACCTTGAAACGTACTTCGCCATCGTTTTTTCACCTGTCTGTGACACATGCGTCGCGATAACAAGCTCCTTCCGCCAGATGGCGACGGCGCGTCTCTTCTCCCGAAAGGAGAGATCCCCAATTTCCACTTCAACGCCCCCCTTTTCTCTCCTTGTTTTTCCCATCATCTCTGTGCGACGTGATGCCGTCGTGAAATATTAATACTAGATAAACGATGGTGATGGAGATGCCACATAGTCCCGGCGTTGTCTCCGCTCTCAGGCTACCCGATCCGCATCAATAAACAAGATGCAAGGAGCTTTCTGCCTAATCGAAAACACCCTCCCCCCCTCCTCCCTCCTTCAGCGCGTCATCCTTAAATCGCGTCTTGCGCTTACCCAGCGTGAATAAATGTTTCATTTCGGAAACTTACATCCCAGAGCTTTGTAGATATCAACCGACGTACAAGAGTCATTACGTGGTAAACGGAGCACGAAACTGTATCTGGAGATTATATCGCAAATATCATTGTTAGAATTGGAAGTTTTGAACTTGGACATTTATTTACTGCAACAAGAAATGTAAGCCAAGAATTGTCTAGCGCACACTATTTGCTGATCACCTTCTTTGATCTATCATTCAGTCTCACTACAGTACGTAAAACACGATAAAGACTTGAGGCGAGCAGTCGTATTGCCCGTGCTAAAGTTTTCATCTACAGCTTAAACCAGTGTCGACATAGCTAAAGAGCAGACGAACGTTACGTTCTCTAAACACAAGCGTCTAAAATGCTTTTTTCATTTTTTTTAAGAAAAGAGAGAAATGAATATGCAGTATAGAGAGGTAAGACGTGTTGTGTAAATTAGGACGTGTTGAACTAGCGTAGCTAATGGCAGTTAAAAATATATAAATGGGGATGTCGCTTCGAAAAAAATTGTAAGAGCTTGAGTTAAGTGTAAACTCGCATCACAGGTTCCAAGATAGACGGCACATACACCAATATTCACAATGGGGTTTTGCTGTACAATTTAAAACGCACACAATGCGATTGACTGTGCAAACACAGTCAGCAGAAGGCAACGGCTATGTAAGGACATCTACCGATGATATACTCTTTCTAACGAGGTTCAGGTTAGGATTACAGTGAATTAAAGTCTGTCAAACCTTGGGCGTTCTAGCGCACAGCCGACATGCCATATGCCGGAGTAGTGACTAAATATTAAAAAAAAAGAAATTTAAAACCGAAGAGCTATGGTGTATAAAGGAACGTGGCAATGTTTGATAGATTTCATTTTTTATTTGTGGCAAATTAGGTAAGGCTGCCGTCGTGAAATATAGTGTAACCAAGGACCCTTTTAACATTCCACTGTTCGGAGTTGGAATAGACCCTTCTTTAAAAGTGCGAGCCATCTAGTTGCAGCTTCGTCATTTACCCGGGTTTCCCATTCTCTGGGCACGCACTCTGTTCATAGATCGGACCCGAGCGCTCCGTCAGCGCTTGGTGAGGATTCCCAATCTGTTAAAGGGTTCTCCTGAGACGTTTTGGCATCCCCAGATGCACAGAAGTATGCAAAGTATGCGAATTGAGCAATCAAAATGTTAGGGCGACCTGATTGAACAGGACACTGCTGACTTGGCTTAGGGTGTAGCCCCACTTTTTATTTGCCTTATTCTAAACCTGGGCAAACATTGCTTATGTAACAAGACCGTGTCGCTGGATTTTTTACGTGATCAAGCTAAGGCCAGAGCAGGGGTACAGGTCGTATACAAGCGCTGGCACTCGTGTCCAGGTCCGTTTCTGTTCTGTTCAACCAGTGAGGACCAAGTGTTGCCGAGTCACCACTCCAGTGTTGGAAGCATTTCGGGACCATTCCCCACTTCCGCGACTCCGGAATAGAACGGTAATGGAATGGCGGCATTGTTGGAATGGAACGGCAATGTAATTAGTTGCCTTTTGCCCGCGGAATGAAGTGGCAATGGAATGGGCGAATCGGCTCGGTTCCTGCCCGGCCTGTGTTGACCTTCGGCTATAGGGCAATGTCACATTCAATTGGGGCGCACGCAGCACCGAGAAAATGCTGCCCCAAGGCCGCGCCACTGCGCGGTGCAGCGCAGGTGCAGCGCATGACGCACTACCAAGTGAACACGAAGCATTCCGCCGTGCAACGCGCTTGTTGCGGTCACCTCAAGGGCAAAACATAAACGGGTGGACCATTGTACAAAATCCGCCGCGAGTGGGGCGGCGGCGCGCGCCACCTAGCGAGTGTCTCCCGAGCCGCCATGTTTACCGAGACGAGGAAGACGAAGCGAGGGAAAGAAGGGGCCGAAGGAGGCGGAGAGCGTTAACTCAAGGCCACACCGGCCCGCAGTGCGCGAAGCTGCACGGCCTCCTGTCGACGGTGCAGCTGGTGCAGCAACGCGCCGGTGTCGTGCGCCGCACGAAGTCCCAAATGAACGTAGTGCAGCCGCACCGACACGACCATCTGAACGCGACGCGTCCGTCGGTGCAGCGCGGTGCGGTGTGGTGCGCCCCAATTGAATGTGACATTATAGCGCATGGTAAAAGTGGCTCTTCAAACAGCCACACTGCGCTTAAGGTGTCAAATATCTTGATTGTCTGACCGTCATATGCTCCTTTCCTTCGAGTATGAAAGTTTTCCCTCCTGTGAAGCAACCAAAGAGTTGTAGATTAACAACCTTTAATTCCTGGGCTTATGAGACGGTACAAAGAGGCTGTTGTGACCAAGCGTTATTAAAGCACCACTCATGAAAAACCTTACGATGGGCTGCAGCGCATGGTGCAGTTCATCGTATATAAGGTGGAACGGAGTATACTTGGTGCCATCATTCTCAGCGTGCTGCAGCACACATTTCATTTAGCGTTGTCGTGTTCTGCTGCTCCCACTATTTTCCAACCTTACTCGCTTTAGGCGGGTAATAAGCCAGAACACTTTACTCACAGTTATACGCAACAAATGAGTTTTCGCGGCGTGTTTTTAAATGGCATTGCATGCAAATACCTCGGACATGTACGCCAAAAAAAAAAGAAGAAATTACATGTTTATGTCCGGATAATGAGCTGCGATTATCAACCATTTCCGTGTAATATACCGATAGTGCCCGGACATAGGTTTTCATGTACCTATAAGCCCTGCTGACCTTCTAGTATTCACCTGGAAATCACACAGAAAATTTAATTGGACATCGTAAGAAATCACTGGACTTGTAGAGCAAACTTAAAATTATAGGTCTGAAGGCAGGTTTCATCGCCCTAGTTTCCCTCAGATTTGCGTATAGTTGCTAATTTCTCACCTCACGTACGTTCAAACGTAAAAAAGAAGTGTTTTTCATCGGCTTATCTAAGGTCTTCGATACGGTTCCTCACTCTAAACTTTTGCACAAGCTCAATTTCCATACTAAACAATCATTCCCTGGTTAATTGCATAGCTAGTTCCCTTTTTCATCGCTCACGGTATGCATGTTTCAAGCCGTGCACTTCTTTTATTAACGATGTGTCATCAGGTATCTCACGAGGCTCAGTTCTTGGTCCGGCTTCCCTCTTTGCTATACATTAATGATTTGCCTCGTAACACCCTCACAAAAATACGTCTGTACGCTGACAACTGCGTTCTGTATAACACGATTAACTCCCCCGGTGATCATACTCCTTAACAATTTCTTTTCAGGCTTCTAGCGTAATGAATAGAAATTTCTCTAAAACCGTCCTCCTGTCTTTTTCTAAGAATTATTCACCTTCCCTGTTCACTTATTCATCTAACTGTTCCTCCCTGCAAAGAGTATTTCAATGCAATTATTTTCAACTTCTTCTTTACGCACAATATGTCTTGGTCAAAACATATTGACTTAACATGTAAAAAAAGCACTAAAATCTCGGTTACCTGCGACGTACTTTATGTGCTGCCCCGCGAGATACTAAACTTCTGACATAAACACTAATCCGCCCTATCACCGAGTACGGTTCAATCGTTTGGAATTCCTATAAACAATCAGATATCAACAAACTCAAGTCAATCCAGAAGAAAGCGGTACGTTTAATTTTTAGCCGCTATGACAGCGAATTCTCACCCACCTCTACCATTTGCTATATTACCCAAGCATCAAAGAGAATGCAGGGATTGGTGTTCCACGCGCCACACGCGCGCCTTCCCCGTATAAAAGATTCAAAGTAAATAACCAAAATAAAGCGTTGACGAACGCGCGTTCAAGATGCCATTTGTTTTGGGTTTTGCGCTGAGAATATTTACTACTGCTGAGGCTAGCGCGTGCGGCACTGGAACACCAATCCCTGCGTCGCTTGATGCTTGGGTGTATATAGCAATAGGTCTATAGGCAGAGTCCCCTTTCTGCGCGTTGTCACATCGAATGTGTGAAGTTCCTATAATGTTGTATTAACTCATCTTGTTTCACCTCATTAAGTTAATTTCTAAACGTTTGCAGTGTGACGTCTACAAGGAGCCACCATGACGTAAATATTCCACGCTTTTTTGCGCATACCTATATATTAAAGTACAGCTTCTTTACCAGAACAATTCAAACTTGGAACTCATTACCCGTAAATATTCAATTACTATCGCTTGTTGAATTTCTCTGTGCCACATGACAGCGATTATTGTTAATGTTGATGTTTATGTTGTTTTATGTCGTGCGCTTCTTTTTATCTATGAACGATCGCAATTTTTTTATTGTCCCCACCCCTGCAAGAGCCCCAACGTAGCTGCAGTATGTTTAAATAAATAAATAAATAAATGTATGTGCGTTTAAGCACTTCTAGAGAAAATAGAAAAACAAACGAGGGAACTTTGATTATGCGCAGCAAGAGGTTAACATCATTAGAAACAATATATAAAAATAAGAAAGAAAACAAATTCTCTTTTTTTTTTCAAACCCGGGTTCAAGTTGTGGTTGAATTAAATTTTTGATTAGATAGAAACAAAAGATTAAATAAATTACTTCGTGAACATCAATGAAACTAAAGTAGTTCATTCAACACCACATGTGATCGGCCTACAGGCATCTTGTATGCAATAAGCGAAAATGTGTAATGAATCTTAAGATGCAAGGCTCCAAATATGGCAACGAAACGTCAAAGATACGATTGATGTTAAAGCTAGTACACAGGCGAGATGTGTTTGAGTTGCACATCCGCTAAGACCGGAGACCACGGAAAGAACGGGATAGGACTACATGTTTCAAACTCAGCTAAATACTGCGTTTGAGACCTGTGTCCTGCCCCCATTCTTTCCGTTCGTCTCCGGTTTGCAAGGATGTGCAAAGATACGATGTTTGGCATTTTATCATTTCTTGCCTTAAATATGCCGAAGCGATTTAGCTTAAGGAAAAATAAAAAATAGGCAATGCGTCATACATTTGCAAGAAGCATCATTACGGCGAATGTTTTCGTTTTTACCCATTTATAACTGAGCGAAACTGGGTACAAAATCAAGCAGCCTAAACATATATATCGTTTCACCTAGCTCCACTTCAAAGTTTTTTTGTATAAAAATATGCTTTTGTTTATTGCGGAAATGGGGCTTTTAATTTATATCTATATATTTAGGTCAATAAATATGCCCAATTTCCGACACGCGTGTTTGATTTTAAATGAAACCACTCATATGTGTGCTTCAAGCGTGTCTTCAGACAGTTTTTTGTAAAACCAATTTAGCAAAGCCGTCGTACAAGGAGGATGGATAAATGGATACAAATTAATGGCTATACTCATATTGTAATGGGCAGTAACTATGCGCCGCCTAGCCTAAGTCCAAAAAGACAAACACATGATTTCTCCCCCTACACACCTCAGCCAGTGTGTGCAGCCTGTCTTTTGTATGATGTAGTAACGGTGTTTCTTGATGTTTTTTTTTAATTCGTTTAACATGGTGATCAGCCATATTCTGATGGAATTCGCTTCCCTTTTAAGTTATAGATAAAAAGACAAAGAATTAATCTGGAGAGAATCTCCGCAAAATAAAACATTCAAATAATCGTATGGCACGTCGAAACAATGAAATTACTATGCTTGTTTTTTCTCTTTTTCTTAATTAAGTACTTGAAACACGAGTGTCAGCGTTTCACCTGTAAAGCCCAGTTTCTTTTCACCATTGTCCCCTTTTGACGCCCCCTTCCTTGCACAGGGCGGTACAGCAGTCTCCTTTACTAGGAAACCTAAATTGCCGCCCCCTTCGTGTGCCCCACGTTCTTTTCATTACATTTCGTTAAACAATGTCACTGCCAACACCAGGTGCGTGTCGTGTTTTCTTCGTTTATATTTAACTGATGATTAAAATTTTACATTTTTATGCAAAATGGTTACCGCTACAAAAATGTAAAATAAAAAAGGCGCTATTGTAATTTTTGTTTCTTGTTTTAAGCTCGTTTTACAAAAAGGCAACGTAGAAAACGAAATTAACGGGTGCTGCAAGCTGCAGATTGTAACAAACAAATGCCATCAAAAAAGAAAATAATGATCACGCAAGGTATCCAAGAGACTTCAGCAGACGTGACTGACTGGTATACTTAGTAGCTGTCTGCAACCGCTAGTTGTAAAACACCACCTAAACAAATAAAAAAATGAAAATAAAAACTTTACTCGAGCTGCATGGGTCGTGCTTCTATTGTGCGCCGCTAGGGAGACAAAAGCCCTACCCACGTTCTTTTCCTCGCTAACCCTTAATTAGTGTGTTAATGGGGCGTGCCACCATGGTAAGGCCCATGGCAGGAGAGCTTATCGGCGAACACCGCAGTCTTTTTGTTACGACAGGTCCCTGGAACGTGGATGCAGGGTGGAGGGGTCGCGCTTCCTGCTTTTGTTCCTCTGAGAGTGGGAACGCCGCACCCGGGTCCCCTTTGTGCGGCGGCCTATAGGTTGGTCGGGTATGCGCGTAATACAAGATTGGGAGCGCGCAGAGCAGCGGCGCGTGCTTTGATGTTCGTTTCGCGGTTGCCATACATTGAATGGTTCGCTGCGTTATACGGCTTAGATTTCGGGGTATCGAAAGACAACGGTAAGAGTGGTAGGAATGTGCAGCAAGAGTGTGGGCTTTGATGTGAGCTCTATTTCTTGGAGACACCGAGAGCTTCTGCTTGAGGCAGAGGCCCAATAGTAAGTACGAGGGGAATGTAAATATCGTAGGGAGACGCGTCATAAGCAAAAAAAATGAAGAAAGGGCATCATTTCCAGTCAGTGACAAACGAAAAAAATTCAGCTCTCATAAAAAAAACGTGTCCGAGTTCGCTTTTCTACAGAACATAAACGAACAAATCCCTGAGAAAAGTAAAAGGATTCCAGAGAATGGCGAAACTCGAAATACGATTAGACCAAAATCTAAACTTGCCTAGGTCATTCTGATAAACTCTGGTATGACAGAATGTGCCCTGCATGCGTGCGCTATAATCTGTTGTGCTCAATTACGGGAAGCTTCGGCTGTTTTCCTATTACGAGCCTTGTCAATCACTGGGATCCTTCTATTTTTCGCCACGATTGACTGTCCTCGTGATATGCTGAAAAAAAAAAAAATTCTCAGACACGTATCTTAGTACTCCGTCCACAAGCCCTATGGGTCCGCTTCAAATCCCTCCGCTGACCAGAGACTAGTTCCCTTTGGCCACTACATTGTCTACTGCCGATTGACCGGAACGACATCATCGCGTGGTAGTAAACGTATCTGCGCGACGTCGTACGATGTAGGGAAGCGGGTAACGGTAGAGACACGTTGTCCAGGAGGTCTGAGTGTATAGACCGTTCGACACCATTAGCGATAAACACGACATCGGCACTTTCTTGGCATTCTTCTTCGAGAGGGTATCGCAGGGCACCAAATCTTACTCCTAAAGCTGCGCTCAGGGTGCTCCTACATCATTCAAAGAACAGTCTGCTGACACCGTCTGCGGCTTGTTTCTTCCTTGCATGACAGTCCTGTCATACTGGCCATGCAAAAATGTTTCACGGACATGTTATCAAGCATAAAGATGTTTAACCGAATCATGCTTCGATGCTGCTTGGGGCGTTTTAAACGCAGCTCTTAGGCGCTCGTTCCAATGCTTCGCGCCGTCGCCATCGCCGTAACAGCGCGCGTTGCATTATGGGACGTCACAGAGCTGTACACCAATTCATTTTCCCGCTAAATTTAGCGAAGAAACTGAATTGGTGTGTAGGTCCGTGACGTCCCATATTGCAACATTGCGCATTCAATTTCCGCGCAAAATTTAGCGTTAAAACTGACGTCACATGACCTCGACAACACTTCAGTTTCGCCGCTAAATTTAGCGGAAAATTCAATTGGTGTTGAGGCCACGTGACGGCCGTTTTCCCACTAAATCTAGCGGAGAAACTGAATTTTTTACAGGTGACGTGACACGAAGTCACGTGACGTCATTTTCCCGCTAAATTTAGGGGGAACTGAATTGGTGTTGAGGTCATGTGGCGTCAATTTTCCATCTAAATTTGGAGGGGAACCTGTGGGAGGAGGGTAGGCTATGAAGAAAAGGGAGGACAAGGACGAGGAGGGTAGGAGGAGGAGAAGAGAAAAATGGGACGAGAAGAAAAGAGGGTCCTCCGTACCCTCCCCTCCTCTTCCATGCCCTCTCCTTCGAACCCTCCTCTCCTCCTCCTCCCCTCCTCCTTCATACACACCACGCCACTTCCCAGCCTCCCTTCCTCTCTCGCACCCTGCCCTCCTCCTCCTGCAGTACCCTCCCGTCAGGCGATATCGCAAAATCAAAATACCTCAAGAGCTGCGCTCTAATTTCGCATTACAGGTAATTGTAAAAGTCTAAATTTTTCCGCAGATGATTCTTGCATGATGTCCGCAGAGAATACCGTACCTTTTGTACGCTGTATGATGAGCGTGACTGTGGCTATAGGCGTGTGCCACAAATGTATACTTTGTACCACACTATAGTAAGTTATGCCTCAGGAAGGTAGGGTGAGGGAAAGTGGCACTGGAGAGGAGAAAGCAGACGGAACGATGGAGGGGAGAGGGGTAAACACCCTCCTCTTTCTACGTGTTCCGTCTGCTTTCTCCTCCCCGGCCTTCCTTTTCTCTCTCGCCCTACGTTCTTGAGTTGCAGCGGACTATAATATTAATGCTGAAAGTTTTTTTTTGTTTTTTTTCGATTCTAAGAGGAAAAACAGAGAAACCCGGAAATTTCTCGTTTCGTGCTGACGGTGTCGCCCAGTAGAACGCGACTCTGACTTCGTTGCACCCCCGACGTCTTTATTCGTGGTGTGACGACGAATTTCAGACAACCGTCAGGGTTGTGGCTTCGTTTCGACTGGGGCCAGGGCCCTCGTTTCAAAACGAGTCGACGCAGCCAGCGCGACGCCGATGCCATCGGATAGTCGCAGCCTGGGAACGTGCACGCTGCTGGAAGATGCTCGCCGAGGAGAGAAGGAAAGGCGAGAGTGTGAGAGAGATATGGGCACCTCGCAAGGCTCGAGCACTGGAATCTCTTCCGCCGAAACAAGGGAAGAATCTTGCGGCGGAGGAATGCATAGTCACGAGGAGCCGGGTCTGCATTATGTATGCCACGTATAGGGGGATTCGCTACACGGCGCGACGTTGCAGTGATTTAAAATTCATATATGACCCACAGATTTTATTTCGTTTGTTTTGAGCCGCCGCTGTTTTTGCGTCGGATTTATTTTGCTGTCTAAAAATTGGCAAAGGGTTGCCCGCGCACGCGCGCGCGCCGAAAACTGCATGGGAAGAATAAAGTGAGAAACGAAGGAAGAAATAAAAAAAGCGGTGCCTGAGCTCGGCCGACGTCTTCGCACTTTTTGCTGACTTTCGTAAATTCTCCAAAGAGTGTGCATAAAACAAGGCGCGTAAAACAAAACAAAGAAATAATAATAGAAGAGTTGGGTGCAAACGAAACTGCCGTACCGGGACGGCAAGGCAAGTTTTTGTTTTACCTACTTTATTTTTGTCTGGCTTCTGTTTTATACTTTACACTTTATTCCACTAAAGGGTCTTCTTTCGCTTTGCTGCAAAGGGTGCGAGTGACGCGCGAGCTTTTCTTCAAACTCTCCGGATCTGAAACAGCGGACGAATGCATAAAGGAGAGAACGCGCCGAGTGCCCCGGAAGAACTGGAAAGAAACAAAACAAAAAATCAGAAGGATACTAAAGAAAGAAAAAAAAAAACACTTCGTCGTTGGCACTGCGTTTAGTCAATCGGGCGTGAAGAAAGGGTCGGGTCTGCTCGCTTCTCAAATAAAGCCTCGTCGCACTGTTTGCCGTAAATATCAAACAAGTATGAGCGAACAATTTCAAACGATGGACCGAAGTTTCGGTTCCTTTGATTTCTGCGAACGAAATTGTTTTAGGCACCGTCCATTTACCTAAGTAAAAGCAAAATTTGAATAAATACGCAAGCTGTACGATACTGACGGCAACTAAAGCCGGGAGCAGTCTGTTAATATATTTTGTTACTGTCAGATTATTCATTGACGAAAAATTATGTACTAAAATGAACAGTTTTTTCTCTTCTTTTTTTTTTAGGATATTCCAAATTGCGACAGTACGTGAAATGCATTGTGTACGTACTTTGCGTGTGTGTCTACATTTGAGCGTAGTCCGCAGTGATTCCCCGTGCATAACTTAAACCCAATAAACACCGAGCGAGGGGTCAGTTATCTGTCAAACATATAAATGTACGGTTTGTATCGCTCTAATACGAGCTTAAATATTTCGAGCAGCATTGCAAGGACGTCTTGGAAAAAAAAACATAAAGAGGAGGGAGAGTCGTGAGCTGTCAGTGCCCGTTTCATATACGCCATCTAGAACAAAACAGCGAAGTATGGACGATATTTGCGACTCCATCGATATCGACATATTACGGTCGCCAGTCTCGGAAATATTGCGGTCAAAAACAGGGCGTTCCGTGCCATGTGTCATCTCAACGCAGAACGGTCGGGTTTCAGCAGACAAATATTGGCCTCAAAATAGTTTGCCCCAATTTGTATCCGCTACGCTCCAAACCTGAGCCGGTGTTTTGGAGTAAGCGAGCTAACAGGGGTTTGGCCTTCTTCGGGGAAAGCGATGAAAGGACTAGCTGATGTACTGTCACCGCGTTGATGAACATTGATAAACACATGATGTCTGGTTCACGCCGTTGCGTAGGTTGCATTACGTAGACAACACTGATACGACAATAACGACAGAGCAGGGCTGAGCAGTAACGCGATACAAATGTATCGCGATAGTATCGTAGAAATACTCTAGTGCATTTTTAACTCTGTATCGATATACCTTTGAGAAATTTCTTTGTAACTCAGTAGTGAAACACTTTTACGATGTATCGGTTGTATCGCGATTCTTTGCCAGGCTTAGGTGTCTCGATATATTTGTTGTCAAGTTGACTGGTGCGATAGATTCCGGGGAGCGGGAGCGAGAGATTGCTCTGTACATTGAACATAAAAGTCACCAAAATGAAAAGAAGGAAGAATGGTTCGAGGAATGGCGAGTCTTTGTTTTTCCCTGGTCTCTAACTTCCTGGAAATTCCGTGGGTCCGTCAGTTTCCCACGCATCCCCGCATTTCAAGTTATTCGGCAAAACTGACAATCATGATGTTACAAACAAGAAATAAGGCGAAAAATGGCTCCTTTCGAGAAGACTACGTTCACGCCTTTTATGACTTCGAAGACGGTGATTCCTTGTCTTCAGCAAGATCAGGACAGACCCATGTGTGGGGGAAGTCTCTCGCTAACCTCGACGAACCCCAGGAAAGACGTTTCAATGCTCCATCCACTTTTTCCGCTTTAGCAACTCACGCATTATGGTACGTTCACACTTGCGGATCCGCCAGCGAATCCGCCCAGCTTTTGCCGCTGGGGCGAAACGCATGGCGGAAAACGCGGCGGCGAGCCGTATAGGTCCGGGACCTATTTCTGCCGCCGAACGAGGATGTGACATTCTTGCGCAGCGCGACGCTGCCTACGTCATGAGTATGCGTTCTGTTGCGTTAATTGAACGTCAAAGACTTACGGTAAGAAACAGAATAGATTTACTATTTACATGACGAAGTTAATCTGCTGGTGTCGGTGATCGCAGTCGTTCCGTACGTCTTCTTCTTCGATCTGCCCCGAGCCAAACCGTTGCTTCGTCTTCCTCGTTTTCGTCAACCCCATATTTACACGAGCACTGTACGGCTGTTTTGCGTGAGTAGGAGGTGCCAAAATTACAATAGACCATTTGCTATATTACCCAAGCATCAAGGAAAATGCAGGAATTGGTGTTCCACGCACTACACGCGCACGCCTTCCCGTATAAAAGATTCGAAGTAAATAACCAAAATAAAGTGTTGACGAACGCGCGTGCAAGATACAATTTGTTTTAGGTTTTTCTTTAGAAAATTTACTACTGCTAACGCCAGCACGTGTGGGGCGTGGAACACCAATCCCTGCATTCTCCTTGATGCTTGGGTAATATAGCAATAGGTCTATTCACAACACGTTCTTCCGGGAGCAGCAACGCCCGGGAGAGACAGCCGAGGTGGGAACTCTCGCGCCTTCTCGTCATATTTGACCGGATGTTACGAGAACAGCTGCCGCAGCCGCCGCCGCCGCCGCCGCTCGACGGAAATAGATGTAAACGCAACCCGCTCGTCGCCGCCGCCGCCGGGAGCGGATCCGCTCCCGCGGCAGCGGATTTCTTCTCAGGTGTAAACGTACCATTAGACACGAGCATGGGCGTACCAACCGAGGGGGGCGCTTGCCCCCACGTTCTCAAGAGGGGGGGGGGCAAGGCATGCGTTTCGCCCCCCCCCCCTGAAACAGCCGCCACTGGGCAGGGCAAACACTAGCCGGCGGCGCCCAAGGGATATCAAGGGCACCGCCCCCTGGCCCTGGGGGGGGGGGGGTGGGGGGGGTCTGGTTTGCCCCCCACTCACAAAAACAGTTGGTACGCCACTGGACACGAGCACTGCGTCACTCGGATGAATGCACTCGTCAACAGCCGATGCGTCGACGATTGTTTGGGATCCGCGTTCGTGGCCAATGAGTGCCCTGACGGCACTTATCATCACCTGCGAATGACAAGTTTCACGGCGTAATTAAAGAACACGGTGGGAGCTTGGAATCATCGCATTTGGTGAAATTCACGTCACGACCACGTCATTTCACATTTTGTTTTTGAGTTGAGGGGGAAAGCTGAAGAGTAAAAAGTTACGTAATCACTTCAGGGTCCCTTTAAAACGGTATTTATTTGTTTCGGCGGCGGTAGAGGGGCTTTTTCCCTTTCGCTATTCTGGTACTGCGACCAAATCGTCAGTGCCTTGATGATGATGGTTGATGATTTGCATTGTTACTCCTGATGAAATGTAGCTAAGTTCACATTCGAAGTTTAAAATACGTTTTATGATCAAAGAAACATATGTTCTGCTTGATAAATCTAATTTTCTTTTTTAGTGCCATATTTGATACTTGCGAGAGAATGACGTTGTTTGAGCTGCTCTGCATTATTAACATGTCTGTGCAGAGCATGGCCTCGTTCGGAAAAAAAAAGTATTTCGGTATGTAACAAGGTGTGCACTGTGCAGTTAGGATAGTTGGTAAGTCAGGCTGAAATGGTATTAAAATAGCGCAAAAAAAAAAAAAACGAAGGACCAGTGGAAGAAAAACGCAGACACAGCGCTGACTTACAACTGAAAAACTGACTTGTGCACGGTGCAGCAAGTAAATAGTACAAGAACCGGACAGATACAGAAACAATCAGCCCGATATCATACCCCTCCTCCATCATACCCACACACGCTTGCACACAATCCCGCTTGCGATAGCTATGACGCGGGCAAGGTCCTTTTTATGTTTACTTGCTGTACCGTGCGCAAGTAAATGTTTCATTTGTAGTTCAGCGCTGTGTCTGTGTTCTCCTTCCCCGGGCCCTTCGTCTTGGTTTGGCACTGTTTGAGTATCATTTCAATATTTAAGTATTTATTTGTATCTGTATTCCAGGATACTTTTTCTTTTTTTCGTTTTTGCGAAATGTGTGTTTTGACCCTAAAATATATGTATTTCAGTATTTGTATTCCCTGTATACTTTTTATAGTATCTCTGGGCAGCCCTGCGAAAGAGCCGCCGAAGCAACTGTTCGCCTAACACAATACGAGGCGCAATGCAAGGCACACCTAATTCCTTAGGCAAATAAGAGTCAAAGTTTTCCCTCTGACACTGTCATCACTGACGTTTTCGTTACTGGAGACAAAACCAGCGCAACTTCTCTCGCTTTACTTCGGAGGCTATTTCATTAGCCGCTGACAACATGTGATCTCGGAAGCCACAAGAGACGAGCGAAAAGCGGGAAAGAACCTGTTCCGGCTAGTTCAGTGGCCTTCTGCTATACGCTGCCCGTTTTGCCGGAGTCGCGGATGCTTTGGAAAATCGACTTAGGCTCGGTCGATGCCTAAAAACTTCATTGGGGCAGGGACCTCTCGGTGTTCGATTCTCACAAGCGCACTGCACAGTAGGAAATGGAACTCAAAATTGCTTAACGCGAACAAGTCCGGCCACTCGTTCGACGTCAGCCTCAAGGACATTAAAGTCTACTTTCCCTTGGACGAACAAATCTACACGACTGATTGACTAATTGAGAAAGGCGCTATTGAATTATTTCGCCCGGAATAACTGCTTGTTTGTTTTCCTCTAAGAACATTACGTTTTATTTATCACGCTAAATTCCTTCACAAAGAGGTGTTTGAATGCCTTATGAATAAGCTGTATAAATATCCTCCGCAAGTCAGCACTTCTGGACACCGCCTAGAATTTTGGGACGTAAAAGATGCTCGCGAATTCTTTTCGTAGATTATTTATCTGTCTCCGCACGCGCTCGATGTGGGCGTGCTCTCTGCCCAGTTCACTGGCGCAAGTTCCTGATATAGCGTGCTCCTCGTGTAGCTTTCAACATGAAAGCAAGAATCAGTTCCGTTACGTAATCAAACAACCTACCGCGGAGTAAACCCGACGCCTCCCAGCGCCCCTCTACTCTCTAGATTTTCTTACACGATAGGCAAAGAATGGGCCGTACCCTCAGAACTCTTGGTCGCGGGTTCGATCCCCGTCGGGGTGTTTTTCTATATTGGTTTTTCAGTGAGCCCTAGGAGCTTGTGTACTAAATGGCTTTAAACTTTTGATAACGGTGAAAATAACGGACGATCTTGTTGTTTTCTTCATCTGCGAATTCGGCTGATAAAACACGCTCTGTGTTAAAAGGCTTTTTTCGTTCCGTGCCTGGCGGCGCCAAGCTGGTGCTTAAACACGCACGTACACGCACGCACCACACATCTATCAAACGCACACAGGACGGGAGCACAGGAGCGCGCGCGCGCGCTTTGTTCGAGCGCCGCGCTCATCTGCAGCGCTTGAGCGCACCACGGCAGCGCGGGTCTTCGATCTCCATGAGCCGGAATAATCCAGACTTTGTTTCGCCGGCGCATTAATGCACTCGCTCCTTGTTACGGGACTTCGCCTCCTTCCCGAACCCCGCCGGATTCAGAATTTGGGGCGCCTTATACGAAAGCGCACTCTCGACTCCGTGTGCGATCGATAAATGCGGGGACCGCTTATCCAGTCTGTTTACGCCGAAAAATCTTGGCTGCAACAAAGCGGAGCGTCGCGCGTTCTTCAGCACCCCCTTTTCCTTACGCCCGCTCTTCCCGATTGAGGATGAAGATAAAAATGGGGAATGACGCGTGCTCGGCCTGATGCAGGGTAGTGGCAGAGCAGAGGCAACAGAAGGCTTAGCCGCTTCCGCCATCCACGTTCCGTAAAGGATTTCCTTTCAAATCTTTCACGCGACAGTCTTAACCATCTAATGTCTTTTTAGGTTGCTAGAAGGAAAACTCAAGGGACGGGAAAGGAGGGGGCGGCTTCGCGGGGAGAATTTTTTGGTACGCATACTCGTTATGATTTCCAGTAAAGCTAGGCGTGAAAGCGAACGTTATAACCGGTCCCGGCAAACCAACGGTGTCAACATTCTATATCCTGGCCATTTAACAAAATCTTTTCTCTTTTTTTTCTCATTTGTTTAAATGGCATATGGTTGAAAGCGACTGCAGTCGACACTGACGCAGATTTACTAGTTCAAAAATAAAGATGCCAGTATTGGTGGTTTCAGGTCAGAACCATTTGAGAACAAAATGTGTAGGCTTAATATCGCAGTTCCAGCCACGTGTTGTTTTTCTCTCTTTTCCTTTCTTTGGTTACAGCTTCCAGAGGGAATTCATTTTCGCTGCTCATCAGAATAAGCGCCAGTTCGTCGTTTCCCCGCTTCACTTGCGTACCGTTCGGTGCTGTGGCCTCATCTGAGACAGGTTTGAGAAGTATCGCAATTCAAATGTATTGTGATAGCATCTTAGGGATACTTTTGAGTGCCTGTATCTTTGTATTCAGATTCATTTGAAATATGTATTTGTATCTGATTAGTGAAATACATTTTCGATGTATTCATTCTATTGCAATAATCTACCAGGCTTAGGTATCTCGTCACATTTCGTGCAGAACATTTGCTCTCAGATTTTCACAATAAACTAAAAGCCACCTTTTCTGTAAAACGCGCCGTATAACCTCCTTCTAGAAGGGGAATGTCTAGTAAGTAGACGAAAATCACAACGAAAGCCATGTGACACAAGGAATGGTTACAAGAATAGCAGAATAAGATCTTCCCTCAACGCCATGGACTCTTTCAACTCTAGCGTAGCAAACGCTGGAAACGAGTCGAGTACGCAGGAGAAAACACCCAGCCATGAACAGTAGAGGACTTGTAAGAGCTTTTTCCCCGGTTGTGTTGGAAAAGATTTTATGTAGACTAGGATGCCTGGCTACAGACAGGCTGTTCAATCTCCCCACCCTGGATTCATCAGAGGCAAAATGCGCCCTCACGGCAAAAGGGGGTTAATTTCGGGCAGACGCCTTTTATGAAGCATGGCAGGCAGTCCTTGACCTGCGGTACCTGTATGGGTCACTGTGGGCGATAATATTTTTAGCGGCATTCAGAGTGGTTTCTGTGAATAGATGAAGAGGCGGAAGTGAGGGGAGTTGCATAAACTGACACAAAGAAAGGAGCACAAGCACTGTCAATTGCATTTGCCACGAACGACACCCTTCCCGTACTTGTGACCACGGGTGGCGGGATTCCTGAAGCGGAGATGCACTCCGATAAGAAACGGATACCTCGAAAAGCGTCGAAATCGGAACATTTTTTTCGGAACGCCGTAAAATGCTGCGCGTCTTATACCATTGTATAATGGGGGGATTTATTAGTTTTGGGTGATTTGCATCAAGTTTCTAACTGAAATCCTACTTTTAAAGTTAGTAATAATTAAGAATTTAATTATTAAAATCTAATAAGGTAGATAATTATACTGAATGCACATCATTTTCTCAATGGGCCCTTTGATACATACCACCGTTTACAACACTACCCTGCATGGGGTGTAGGAACAAATGGTCCCGGAACTAATGGTCCCAAGTCCAAGGTTGGAAAAAATGGTCCCGTAAAAAGATTGTTTTGAAACTGAGATATACCATGCAATATACTTCATCTGTTATGCAATCAGTGTTTTCCTGGTGGAATGAAGGATCTCACCTATTATTTGAGGCCGGTTACTTCGAAGAAAGTGGTCGGGTAATGGACTTAATTGTATTCAAAATCGCCAGAATATTTTCGAAATTAATATTGTCCAACAGTTATCTCTTAACTGTTAATTAGTGACCTTATACGATATTATAGGAGTTATTACGGGTCCATATCACATGAGCGAATGACGTTTTAGCGAACAGTGACATTTGAGCGAATCGACGTTTTAGCGAATAACTGGGGCGCGTGTTAACCCAACCCCCTGCGGCGCTTTCGCCGGTTCGCAGCGACAGTCTGCGACGGCTCATTACAAGAATGTGAACCCACTTAGCCCACCCGTAAACGCCGCTTCCCGGCGGCCGCCTATTCGCTAAAGTTTCATTCGGTGAAACGCGGGCGTTCACTAAAACGTCATTGGATCAAGTGAGTGCCTCCCCATCTGGGTATACTGTTGAAGCCATGTAACTATTACTCCCATCTCGTCATGACGCGTGGTGGTAGCACACATAACGAGTGGAGCTCAATGCCTTTATAGGTGCATTAGGTTTCCATAGCGCAAAACATTCCTGAGCTTCCCAGAAAAGTATAAAAACCGGTCGAGTTCGTGCAACCGGTAGCCTCGAAATTCAGCGAGTGTTACTGAATTTTATCGAATTTATTCGAAAACGCAGAGGCCACATTGGCGATATTTATCTGGGACCAGTTTTTCCTAGTTTGTACTTGGGACCATTAGTTCCCGGACCATTTGTTCCGGTGGGACCATTTGTTCCGGGACCATTTGTTCCGTTTCCCACCTGCATGGGAACTAGAGCTGGCCAAAGTGCGAACTGTAGAGTAACTGAATGAGCGACGCTTAGAGTATGGACACTCCGTTCCCCGATCTGCTAGTGGGCTCCGCAATCTTGGTGCTTAGTGAAGAGCCGACGCAACTGTCGATCGTCACAATTTAAAAACGCGACTTCCTCATCTTTAGATGCGGTGTTAGGAAGCTCAGGTGATTTCGTCTTGCTCTGTCGCGAACTGATTTAACATTTCTGGTGGATACAAAATCGGTTCCTGCGATTTCACATAAATCTTCAGATAACTGACTACCATGATTCTAAGCACCAAGATGGCGGAAGTGTCATCTCTGTGAAGCGTAAGTTATTTAGTGGCTCTATAGTGCGAACCATATAAAAGAGGAACCGACAGCGAAACCACACTGATTTAAAATGTTCAGCTATTTTTATTCATCCATCCGCCAGAATTGATCGGCTCTCAAGGCACGCGGTCATACGAAGTACACTAAATGGGATTACCGGTTCCTCATACCTTGCGTCTTCATTTGTACACTGCGCGACACTGTTTGCTCGAACAAGTGATCGACCGTTTTTTTTTTGTTTTTTTTTAGAATCAAAAGACTGTCATCAAAACTATTACTGTGTTGAAATTTGCCCACTTGGAACACAAACCTAAGTGGTTAAAGTTTGGTTCCCGTCAATACCCTTTCGACGTAAAGTGCAAAAAAGCGCCGATGTCGTGTTGGCGCAAACAGTGTCGTGCAGTGTGCCAGAATTTCAACATTGGCGATTATGTCTGCTGGAGTGTGTCGTTATGCTCTTCATTTAGTTTTTGTACCGTCTACGTCATCTATAGATTGTAAAAAAAGCGCGATATGACATAGTCTGAGCGATCCCCGGGTTTCATTCCTCACTCAACCAAAATAAAGGCGACATATTTAGTTGCGACGGTATACATATAAATAAGAATGTATAAATATAACTTGCTAATTTGTACTTCTCAGATGCCATCATTTAAAAAAAGAAAGCTTTATATAGCTCCTAGTACTCAGCCACAATGCTAAAACAAATGCATAACCACGCGAGAAAAGAAAA
The DNA here is from genome assembly GCA_037355805.1 of Ixodes ricinus. Classification (NCBI taxonomy): domain Eukaryota; kingdom Metazoa; phylum Arthropoda; class Arachnida; order Ixodida; family Ixodidae; genus Ixodes; species Ixodes ricinus. The sequence continues at coordinate 24,537 of JAZHYW010038171.1, forward strand.
ATGTAGGCTGTCCATGTGCCGAGTCTAGTGAAATAAAACGCGTGTATCGAATGTAAGACGAAAAAAATATATTTGTAAAGCATGGAATTAATACAATGGAACACAAGCATCAAATGGAGTGCATTTATTTGTTAGTCACAGAATTCATCGAACGACTCAAACATTTAAACATGAGGTGACCTTATACTACTAAACGCTGCACAAGAAACCGGATCACAGTGAGGTGGCTTTTGTTTCTGTGCATTGCTGTTTCGCATTTGTTGTAAACGCTTGCTTTATTACTTGTTTGCTCCGGATCGCTCATCACCGCGGCCGCCCTGGACATGCGAGGCGTGTCACATGATGGCGGCGTTGACGAAGTCATGTCAGCTTCGGACGTACTATGATCATCTTGTTGGAGATATATCTCTTGAACGGATAGAGATATCTCCACGATTCTTTCAACATCATGTCTAGCTTGATAAGGACTATCGATGCTCAACATTTCAGGGCAAGGCAAGTAAGAGAAACAGAGACATAGGCTTCGACTGTCAATTTTAGGCTCACGTTGTAACTTTCGCGCTAAATTTGTAACACCGTATTTTCACAAGTTATATGTTGGCAACTATTGTGGAGTTTGTCTATTCCACTTTCAAATGATACAGAACCAAATCAATCGAACGACACGTCTTCTAGCAACGGCGAGTCAAACAGTACTGAGGGCGCACTCGGACGGCTCATCGAAAGTGCCGTTTCACCCCGCGCCTGCGCTGGAGGGTAGTCACTGGACGTGTTTCAAACGAGTGAAGAATCGATTGAAGCACAGCAGGTACATAACGACAGGAGAAAAATTGCTTTCCGGTTTATAGTCACAGATCAGTCAATACGCTGTTATAATGTGGTCTGTTTTCGTTGCACAATGTTTCCGTACAGACATCCCTCCGCGTAAGACGTTGTCACGCCAAAATAATCAAAAAAATTAAGTGTACCGACATCATCTATTGGCATCAATCTGTCATTTAACCGGAACACACGATCTGACATCGAGAAGGGGTCGCCGCTACACGCACACCCATTGTGGCTTGCCTTGAGTTCAGGGTCATTCTTCAACGGCGAGAGATGTATTCATCTTGCCAGTTCATTAGTCTCAACCCGGAGAACCTCGAAGAAATTGCAGTCTATATAAACACACACATATACACACCCCGTGGAAACAGCTGCAGTCTCTCCGTACCCCGGAACCTCGTCGGCGTCCTCCTTTCGGCGTCTGACAAACGACGCCGCTTACATTAGACGGCTCGCAATAGAAGGGGTCACAGCTGCGAGCCATGAGTTTTGAAGTTTCCGCCGGCCCCATTTTCCCCGGGGCAGCAGCGCTCAACAGTTCACTTAGTTCGCCGGATGAAGTTTTGATATATCGCATCTTTTATCGCTGATGCGTTTGTGATGCCGGGAGCGCCGATCTCAGCGTGGTCCGGCGCTAGGCTATTGAGATGCGCTCAGAAGGTTCCAAAGCGGCCAGAATGGCGATGGCGCTAGAGGGCAGCCGCCAGATGGCGGCACTCCCGAAGCAAGCGTTCTTTGCGAGGCACTTGATTTGGGTCTGTTTCGAAACTAACTTTTTTAAAGATAAAAACAATACAAATGCCTTGTTGTTGTTGTTGTTGTTGTTTAGTTCTTTTTTATATAGTTAGGCTATAAGTTTGCAGTGCTCGTTGTTTTTCGGGAGATTTTTCAACGGCTCTCGTAGCCTACTATATTCCCTGACAGGGTAAGAAAGGCAGCGCGTAGCAAGTCCCGCGGATAAGAATAACCCTTGGCAGTTTCATACTGGTACAAAGAGAGAGGAGGATATGAGAACGCGCGAGAACGGCAGAGACCCAAGCTCTGGTTGGAATGATAGGGGGTAGACGCAAAGTCTTTGTCTCTACTCGCTGTTCGAACACGAACGCCGAACGCCGGACGCAGGTGTTCGGCGTTCAAAAGCGTTCGAACATTGGGTAGAGACAAATGCAGCTTGCTTTGCGTCTACCCACTAGAGTCAGATAAAACATAAGAAAGACAGTGCCAGCGGGAAAAGGGTGTGCACGAGAAAAGTCGTTCCAGCTTTCCTTGTTTCCGGCCTTTTATCCCTCTCACTGCCCTTCTTAACCAGAACTCGGGTCTCTGCCGTTTTCGCTCGTTTTCATCTCCTCCTCTCCCTCAGTTTCTACCAGTACGAGACTGCGGCTTTAGACGCCCAAGGGATTTTCCAATTTGGGATTACGATCGTTTTCAGCTCAATCAGCGTCAACAAATTACGAGGTATGATATCTTTGTTTTCGATATTGTGTGAAGTTTTATAAATATTACGGCTTAAAATTTGGTTTCGTGCGTCTACGGTAAAACCGAAACTATCTGCTAGAGAGAGATGGCAACAATAAAAGGATATTCACACGCGGCATGCTTTTCGGGGAGGGACGTGCGTGACGTCAGTGATCGGCCGAACCAGCGGGACTCCCTCCCCGACTCAAGCATTCACACGAACGGCGGGCAGCCGGCAGGGATGTTAGTGTTGTGAGACGTATTTTGCGGTCTCACTGTTGACAACAAGGCTCGGTGCGCGCTGACGAAAGTAGAAAAATGAAGGCGTGCATGAAATGGCGATACGCGATTATGGTAGCAGCGCTGTTAGATGCAGAACACGATGGAATTTTCCGGCTAAAAGAAAGACGTTACGTCGTCGCCCACGGTTGCTTGACTAAAAGCTAATACCCTTGCCACTTGTTAACGAGCAGCTGGTCGCATCTTTAAAATCGGTTTTAGTGGAATACACGGCTTCACTATGACGTAATATTTCGGGTGTGATCAGAATTCGGGCCACTAAAGCGGTACGAGTCATTTAGAGTATTGTGCCGATATTCGCGTCGGATCGGGAAAGTTGTGCGAGGACCATTCTGTAAAGTGCCGACATTGTCGTCGTAACGGGAAAATCGTGCCGGTACCTTTCCGACACTCGCGATTTCGGCGGAACATTTGTTAGTTCGCGCCGACGGATATGTGGTACACAAATCGTATTTCCGTGAATGTTGTTTCTGAACCGGCAATGACGGCGCGGTATTGAGCATTTTCGGCCTATTCGAGAACGATGTTGAAAGAAAATTACCTTCTTTCTCGGCAATGATTTTAGAGATCTCTTTGATTTCAGTGGTAAGCGAAAGATTTACGGGGAAGATTATACGAGCCAATAACCGTCATTTTGTTAGGGCGATTAACTAAAATTCGTTAATTAACTTTCTTAATAAGTTGAAATGCAGGCAATGTTGCAAGTGCAATTTTGAGAACTACCACCGTGGAAGGCTAAATCAATTTACGAAAGGTAAACTGAAGCCACCGGCTTGGAGATATTCGCCGACAAACTTTGTATTGTATCGGCTGCGAAATCAAAAATATGATATCTCTGCACACAACTGTCGAATCGCAGCCGATATGGCGAAATGTTTGTTGGCGAATATCTCCAAGCCGGTGACTTCATCTTACGTAGCGTAAATTTAATAAGCCTTCCATGGTAGTAGCCTCCAAGACTGCAATTGCAACATGGCTTGTAAGGCCACTAGTCAAAAAGTTCATTAGCGAATTTTAGTTAATTACCCTACAAAACGTTCCGCTTATCTGCTCGTATAATATCCGCCGAGATTCAGAAATACATGGTAAAGACTGCATTCACGAATCAGTGAGCCCTTTGTTTTAACAAATATTTTGTTCATTAAAAAGAAGCACCCGGTCTAGGTCGCATATTTAGAGGCAGCATAAAGCAGTAAAATAACATCCACTAGGTTGGAGACAGGTGAACAGTGCTGGACACAAAAGCGAAGAACGTGGCGACTCCGCTGCGCAAGGTATTTTTTACAATTATTCACTACACACCTTCGTCAAGCATCGAACCTTTAATTTTCGATATATCTGCGTAACTTCTTCGTGCTCTTTTAGTTTTGCTTCCCTAAATCTTTGAACTTTTCACGCCGATCAAATCATATACTTCATTAGCACCAAAGGCCAAAAGGGGCAGGGAAAAACTCAAGCGTGGGGAAGCCCCAGACCCATCCTGGCAGATCCGCAAACAAGGAAATTTGACAAACACTTCAACTACAAAAAAAGAATCACCCACTATCTGTTTTGAAAACATGTTTTTGCGTAAAAACAAACGGAAAAAGCTCTTTGATGGGTACGTTTGAGCTTAGCATAGAAGGACAGGAGAGTAATGCTTGCACAAACTTTGAGTTTACAAGGATTTGCTGCACAACTAGTATTGTTTTCATAAAACCATGTCTCACCGCTGATTTCAGGCAGCACGTCCCCACTTGGGCGCGTCCAAACTTCGGTCATAATTTCCGGCGCATCCGTTTGGGAGGGGGGGGGGGTTCCCGGTAACCCCTTCCGCCGTGTATGTTTTGGTGCCGAAATAGAAGTCACAGCGGATATAAGTAGTCTCAACAAGTGCGACCCTAAACCATTCGTAGTTTTTATGCTGATAAGTGACTAGATTGAATAGTAATGCAGGAAAAATAATTACAATAGCATAATTGCACATTTATGCAAGTGATGGCATCCCAGATAGCACAAGTGGTGGGGCCCACGTAGGCAATGGGTGCTCGGACAGCCCCTAACAAACCCACGTTGGTCCCGCGTGGTTTCAGCGTGGGCACGCCCAACCTGGACTGCTCCACACACTACCCGCGTGGGTCCCACTTAGGGCTAGGGGGGCGTAGAGTTAGCGCAGATGTGAACTTCAGGGTGGACTAACACTCTAAAAAGGGTGCATTCTTACACCCTTAGTCGCATATACGACACCCCAAATCTTCAGTTCGACGTAGAGCGCGCTGACGTCGAACTGACTGCCCCAGCTTTAGCGAGATGGCTGATGACGGCGCTATATAACATATTAAACAGCTAAAGTGCGTATCAAAGTCTACAGAAAAAGAAAAAAAACAGAGGTTTTGCAGCTGATCCAAGAAAACCCCGATAAGGTTTTTGCGGTCAGGTACAAGTACATTAGCTATTTTCATAAGTTGTACAACTTGGCTATCAAACCGCTCGTGAAACTTGGTCAGCGTGGGCCGCGTTTGCAATACGAGCAGCGATGGGGTGCCGAAAGCGTTGATCGTCTTGCAAGCGTTTCTGCCTGCTTTCTCCTCGCCACGCGACAACGCAGCGCATGCGCTTTCGCGACCTATCAGCGCAGGACGCATCACGCTATTAAAACTGCAAATGCTCTCCGTGGTTTGAGTTGCAACCTCTCTTAAATCTAGGCTCTCTACTATACTTTCAAAGCTCCGGCGTGTATACTTAACCCCGATGCATTCGGAACACCAATGACTCGGTTTTGCTTAATCATGTCAGTCTATCACAAGAGCGCTATTAGATATTTGATTCAATCGCCATGTAGTCTAAGTGGTGCAAATAATGAATGTCTTTCGCCACTGAGTGTGTTTGACCATGGAATTGTGATACCGACCTTCCTTATCAATTGTTGAACTGATTAAGCGAAGGTCAATGATTCGCGTTTGGAACGCGTCACGGCGCAGTATACAAACGAAGACTTTTTAATAACTATAAAAAAAAACTCCACTAAGTTTGCTTTAACACGCGTGAAAAACGCGGATAAAATATTTTTTAGTATTCTTTACGTATATTGTGCGAGTATGTGTCCCATAAACAATATGGGTACAGCGAGAACACATTTAAAGTTACGAAAAATTGTGTATCCAGAATGAAATACCAACTTTAAGGCCATGCTGTCTCAAAGTTGTAACTTTGTTAATTTTAATTCACAGCAGAAATAGAGGAACCACTCGACTTTTATTGCACCTTCTCTAGTTTCCGTTTGTTGATTTTTTTTAGTGTGTTAATGAGAAATTTAGCGAATTATCATTCTGACAATCAAACGTTTTCGTTTAAATTATCAGATCACCTTAGCTTGCCTGCTAAACCTACACGGAGGGCAAGATTTATTAGGTCGTATAATATATTTCAACATGCTACTAAAAAAAATGGGTTTGTGTATGTTTATACAGCCTAGAACTTGGTCTGCCTCAACGGGCGACAAGTCTCCCAGCTGTAGATGAAAAAATTTAGCCAGAGCAGTACAACCGCTAGCCTGGTGTCTTTAACGTGCATCACGCGGTAGTGATACACGACCGCACGCCGGCACGATGCTCATCCACATCGAAACGGGCAGGGGTGGGGATCGACCCAGCATACTAAAGCTCCAGTTACACAGCATTTTCTTAGCAACAGGCCTTCATCAGACTGCGCCCACCACGGCCGTGTTTAAGCTATCCCCCTAGGGATTTGTGGGTCGGGAACTGCGAGACCCATGGCCTCAGAGGCACCAAGCCGGCTTCTGCTTTCTTAACTCGTTGCTCGTGTTTGCACCCCTGCCGACTACTTCAGTGTTTTTTTTTCTTTTTTTCGCGCCGCTCCCTTATTGCTTGGATAAGAGATAGGAACCTGGTACGTCACCTTCCTCTTATCGTCTTTAACTTACCGTTGTTTTTTATGAAGGACGACATCTTTCAAAACGTCGTCTGTCTATATGTATAATTTATTACAAAAAATCTGTGCCAAGAGACACCGGAAAAACTTCCAGTCGGATGCTTGACAAGATCCAGTGTCCTTGGACGTACAGAACACGATACAGTAATAAAATTAAACAACATTCATCTAAACTAAATGAACGCACACCGTTTCCTGGTGATAAATAACGTAACCATGATAAATATGTATGTCTAATTTAAGAATGTAATAATAAACATAAGATATACATCTAAAAATGTTAAATCTTATTTGATTTCTAATAAACATGCGCACGGGTTAAGTCTAGCTGGAATATATATATTATAAACCAGTGTTGGCGGTAACTTGCTGACAAGTAACGGCGTTACCGATAACGCGTTATATTTTTTCAATAAAGCGTAACGTACTCTCTACATATTTAGAACAGTAACGGATACGGAGTTACGTCACTCGTTGCATATATCTCCTCATGACTTGTAAAAAAAATTACACTTCATTTTTTTTCAAATTTTAGACGCCAAGCCATGTGAATTTTTTCCGTTTTTTTCGTCTTTCTTTAATCTTTTTGTGTGTATTTAGATAAAACGCAAGAAAGAAAGCGTAAGTATGTGCAGTTTCTTCATAAACATGTTTCTTTAGTATGGCGCTTATGCATACCTGTCAACGTCAAAACAGTAAAACGTGTTCATTCATAATTAAAAGTGAACGCAACAGTTACGTTTTACTTCTGACCGGTAACGGCAGCCCGTTCCTTTATTTTGAAGTAACGTAGAACAGTAACGCGTTTATCTTATTTACAAGTAATAAGTACATATTTCATTCTCACCCTTAAGCTGAGACTGCAGCCAATGCCGCAACACGCGGAGCTCGAAGTCGCTGCTTTAACTGCTTCCCCAGAACGAGCGCTTGATGCTAGAATTGCATACTGAAGCCAGGAGCGCGGCTAGCTCGCGCTAGTGCTCGGCTGTCGTCTCAACCTAAGGTGACAAAGTATATAACACTCCCATAGATCACCGAAAATCTAGGAAATTCGAGAAGAAATATAGCAGCCGAGAGCATTCATTTTACGCAATATTTATCGCAATTTAATCATCGAAAATATCATTTTTGGCTTTATTCAAACTCTGTTTCTGTCTGAAGTAATTACCATCGTTTATATAATAATGTTGAACAATTTCGGATGTTCCAATTTTGATTAATTTCGTTCCGACTCCTGGCAAGGCGTCTTCCAGCTTTAGTTGGAAAATGAATATTTATTTAATACAACTTAATGGCGCATTAACACCGGTGGTTGAGATGCGTTTCAAAGCGGTGAGATACGGTTCGCCAGCATCCTGTTCAGACATACGAGATATGGTTGGCGGTTTCGGCGATCACGTGATCTTTGGAGACTTGCGTTTGGCAACCCTGGTTTCAACCTAAATTCCAGTTTAATTCACAATCCAAAGCTAACATCTACATTTTGGCAATCTGATGCTATTTCCAGTGTGTTGCAGGCATCACGAGGCAGAAAAAAAAAAAAAAAACATGGATCGCATATGCCAACCTGCGATGCCTCGACTCAGAAGTGATTAGTTTTCTCTAACTGATGCCCGCATGTGTATCGGAACAATATGACAGGACGAGAGGAGTCAGTTCACCGTCTCGTTCGTTTGTCATTTTGGTGTGGCAACTGGCGAGCCGCCTTGCGAGGAATGGCGCTGATACTAATATCGTGGCTTCGTTGAGTGGCAGACTCTGCTCGCATGTACAATGCCGTCTAGTGTTGAGACATTAAGCTCAAACAAACACCCGCATGGATTGCCTATGCAACGCGTTCGGGTACGAGTCTTTATTTCATGGGCAGGTTCCAGCGGTAGTCACTGTTGCTGAAGCAGAGCGTTACAGGTCGAGCTAGCGCGAGGTATCTCGTTAGATCGCGGCTGCGTTATCACACGAGGCTCGCGACGTTCTCATCGGCCGTAGGCGTCATGCACGGTGTCGAGAGCTTTCGGTAGTTTACGCGACATCTGAGTGGATACTACAGCCGCCAATTTCAGTCGATAGCGGGTTCCGCCGTTGCTGGGCAGACGTGTAGACGGCGAGCAGTGATCTGGCTTACCGGAAATAATTGCCACAGCTCTTACCCGAACCAGATCACTGGGTTGCGAAGCTTTCCGTTAACATTAGAGTCGGTCTTCGCGATATCTTCCGTCGCGGACGTGAATGTTGTTGCTTCTCCATTGATTTGTCTGCTGCAACTGCTAGAAGGTACAACCTCGCTACGGATGTCCTTCTCGGGTACCGAGTCGAGAGTCACTGATGTTGCCAGCGTCGCGGTTCACAGAAGGGTTGGTGTAAGACGCGCTCCAACCTAAGCGATCCGCTGCACGGTGACAGAACGCAGACTCCATGGTGTGAGCGATGCTTCATGAAAGGCCCGGGTTTAGGGCCTCCAGCATGATGGGGAGAGAGGGAGTAGATTCATATCAATGCAGCACAATGCATGCACAAAACAAGAATTGAATCTCGTGACACCAGTCAATGGCTAGTCAAGAGGTCAAAGTGTTAAAACACGAAAAATGTGATCGAAAAGACAGAATTTCTCCTGAGCATGGCCGGACTGTAGGAGCGAATGTTGCCCCAGTCATTGATGCAGGAATGAAGAATGACTCAATTTAGTACGCGTTTGTTGCCAGAAATGATGTTTGGATGGCACTAGGCGACTATTAAGGCGAGATTATGTTCATCTGGGAGGTGACAATATGTTGCTCTCGGGATCGACTGTTGATATTACTAAATTGTATGAAGAATACAGAGCTGCAGAGACTTTACTGTAAGCTGCAGGTGGTAGAGGTTGGATGGCTTTGCAGGAAACTTTACTGCACAGGTCATATAGTGGATAGAATTAAACGAGATTAGCCCTACTTTGAATCGCCTCCAGAGTGTCGATAAGTTGGAACTAGGATGAGTTGGTGCGAGATTGGCATATATTCCAATTTTGGTGTGATGAACGTGGTCTTACGCCAGTTTTCAGGATCGAGGTGGTGCAGATCTAAGTCTCATTGGAGAAGTTCTACAATGGGCTATCAGCTTGAAATGGCGTGTGGTTCTTCATAGACGGACTCATTTTAAAAGTTGAGTCCAACATCATTCAGGCCTGAAGACCAGAAGGCTTCACCAACGTGGCATCTGATCTATTGTACATCGAGTCATAGCTTCCATTGACATGGCTCACATGAAGGCAGAAGCTTGAGGCCAGGAACAAAATGCCAACGGAAGCCGCATGCGGCCCTTGCGCAACCTTTTTGCGGCCCACGTCCCGGCTCATCACAGAGTTGTCTCATTATTCTATTCAACCAGCATATCAAAACGCCTGTAAGCACCAGTGAAATCCCTCGTAGCTTCTCCGGTCTTCGGCGAAGAATTCTAACTTCTCAGTTCAAGTTTCTCTCCGCTCCCGCAGTGCAGCCAAAACATCGTGATGCAGCGTGTCTCGTTCCACGGTGTAAGGTTCTGTCTCGTCATACGAAACGCGACTAAGTATTGCACTCTCTCATCAAATCATCCTCCTCTTCCCCACGTAAGCCATCATTTTCCTAGCTGGCGAATTAGAACAATTGGCTTGGGATGCAGTGGGAGGCATGTGCGTCTGTGTCTTTAGACCCGGAGGCTAGTGCACGCAAGACACACCCCATAGCCTGGAAATCAGTATGCTGCTGTTACAAGTATTAGTGCCAGGCAGCTACTTCGCTAGCTACAGTGGCATATGCTACTAACGCTATACCGTTAAAAGCAGTTATGCGATACTGGTCTTATCAGGGTATATCCCGTCTCCGGGGTACTGCCACGGATCTCTCTATTGCAGTAGATACAGATCGCGGATCGGGAGCCCATTGCGATCGCCACCGGCGGCCATTGCTTGATACTCAGGCGACGACACGCAGTCTCCAGAAACGCACAAAATAAGGCATACTGAAGCATGCCTACTATTCTCGAAAGCATGTATGGCGTGCTCGCGATCCCTTATGTCGGCAGCGCCTAGAAGATTGAATCGGCATTCGAACTGCCTGAACCGGTAAAAAAAGAAAACGTACCGGTGCACCTGCGGCTGAGCGCGCGAACCTGTAAACCAGACAGTGCGAATAAAGAACTCTGCCGTCAATGAGACCGTCCGCGAAGCCCAGAGTGTTGATGGGTTCGAAAAGATCAATGTTGCACAGCGGATTTCTGAAGACGAGTGAATTCCGCGTAGCAAGCTATCAGTTTGTCGTACTGCTGCCTGTCCAACTACCGTCACCGGCTCCGCGGTAATCCCCAGTAATCCTGGTTCATCTGAGCTTAATTGTCTCGCTCACCATGTTGAGTCACTTCTCGACTTCAAAACAATTTTATTTATAAGAACTCAGTAGGGGCCACGTTGGGTTTCCACGTTTATACGCATATGCTACACTACAGGCTTCCCGAAACAGCATGCCAAAGAAGTTGCGAATGCCGACAACTGCTCGGTCGTTACGGCGTTTCGCCTTGTCCGAGAGCCCCATGACCTTGCGGTGTCAGTCAATAGATACGGTGACGATACTACCCAGCCAGAGGCCGTGACCCAGCTTACTATGGCAAGAGGTCAGTGTAGTAACCACATGAACAATGCCAAATCAATGCAAAAGGGAAATACAAGAGGACTCCGCCTCGTGTTGAGCTTGTTGCTCGTGAAATATGAGCGGCCTCTCAAAAGAAGAGCGACAGGAGGCCGGAAGTTCAATCGCGAGTGGTCATGACCGCCTTCATTGAGATTGCATTGAAGTGCATCTGCCCTGTGTGTCGCGCCGTCGCCGTAAAGCGTCCAGCGTCCAGTACTGCAACCGTGGACTGAACACGCCCGCGATTTCAGCGCCTACTCGAATTTCGAGAGCGACGAAATCTGAGAGTTACTACAAGCGGAAGGCTTCACTAGAAACAGGTGCAGCATATCTGAGTATGCACGAGGACTTGTTTCTTGAATATCTCAACAGATATCTTGCTGACTAGGCGGAGCCATTTGCTGTTAAGATAACTTAATTAAAGAGGTTGGCTCTCAGATGAAATGTTCGAACATCAAGTCAACGTCTCTGAAATCTGAGTTTGTCAAGAATTACTGTTTAGCGATCGCCGTACTTTGACAGATGACGAGTCAAAACAGCTGAAGAGAGACGTTACAGTCATTTTGTGCGCCTTGCTTTGGGATGGCAGATATGAACATACTGCTCAACTACTTGTTTTCATTCTGTGGTGTCAATGAAATCTCGTGAAGTTACTCAGGGGCACACGAGCTTCAACGCGTCAGACGGTTTCTGGAATAGTGCAAGCAAGGAGGTCAATGACGTCGTCAAGACTTGCTCAAGCATAGCGCGGGGAAAACAAAATGCAGGCAATCTACACGATGGATGCCCATGACTAGTGCAAAAATGAACCGCCGTAACTTCACGCAAAGAAAACGTGCAGCGGAACAAATATCTGGCGTATACTTTACCGCAATTGCGCTACTGTGCCAAAGGATGAGTTCGAGGCATGAGACGAGTATCGTCACGTCGGGTCGCATAAACTGCTATGCGAATGGGTCGGCAGCGCTACAAAGTTGGCAGAGTGCCTGAAATGGATGGAACAAAGACATGGACATCTCGTACCGCACCGAAGTAGTGCTGGCTGAGCTTCGTCAGCTCTCGGTCGCTCCCAAGGACAAGATCGCTCGTTTGGGCGAAAACGGCAATACGTCGCCCGAGACCTTGGAATGAGCAGCTGGTCACAGGATTCGGAATAATCCTCGCAAATATTTCTAGCCACGACGATGCGCTTCAACACAGTTCTCCAACGCAACACCCTATCTCTGACATGATACAACCCGCATTCCAGGAAATTCAATGCGCTCGTTCTATCGCAGCTTCAATCTGGAATCTAGCAAATTTACAGCCTGTCAGAAACTTTCTTTCCATCGCTTAGGCACCAGCAGTCGGCGATCTGCGACGTATGCCTCCTTCGTGAAGCCTTCTCGACTCCATCAACGTTAAAACATGAATCGAAAACGGAAAATATGACGCTTTCAGCGATCCCTTTTCCGCGCTGCCAGGGGACTCCGATCCGACGATTGCCAGAGCTTATCAGCCTCAGTCTTCACTCAGCGCTGAAGACTTTTGCATCGCGAATCTCAGCTGCCTATGTTCTACAAAACAGGATAAGAGGACAAGGACAAAATATGGAAAAAGTGAGTGAACCACGCCTTGAATTCTGACATCATTCTCAGCGTACGTTTACTTGACGAGCTGACCTCTCCGCTGAGCGACCTGAAAGCATCGTCTTCAGTCTAGCCATGACAGGACAAGACGCTGAATTGCGCTGTATGCAGCGACGAGCGCATGACAGGCCTGGTGACCACAGCCAAAATATGCTAAACGTCGCGCTAGGTGCGGCCCCTTTAGTTTTTCAATAATCGTATTTGGCTCCGCACAAGCGTTTGGATTGTGCAGCCCTGCTCAGTTTGCAGCGGAGTGATCGGGGAAGGTTCATACGCCACTTTGGATCGCGAGAAGCAGGACTAGCTAACGCGGAGTGTCGCTAGATTGGTGCCGCCGACCATAAGGTTACTTAGCGAAATAGGCTTATCCTACTATGATCATGGCGAATGGGGTTTGTCATTGGCCCGTCGGGAAAGATACGCTATGCGGATTGCGGAAATGAGATAGGTTGTCGACGTAGCAGCAACGTAAAATAAATAACAAAAAAATCGCTTAAGAAAATACTATGAAAATACTGAGGCAGAACAAATAGCTTAGGCAAATTCACATCAGCTCTGTCAAACAGGGGCTGCATGGGTAATATCAAGGTCACGATTCGACGCTTCGCCGACGTCCATCCGGCTGCGGGTCCCGCAGGGTGAAGGCGGCCTGCCTTCGATCTGGTGCCGAGAGCTCAAGGTGTTGCAGTTCTGCGCGTCACATGGTCGTAATCTGGCGCCGTGAGCCCTTAAGACGGCCTGGCGACCTCGTCGTGCTGCCTCGCGGCAGCGTACACCGGCCTTTGCCGAATTGCCGCCTTCGCGGCTCCTGCTCCCGCCCTCTTCTGCTGTCGACGTTGTTTTCCAACTATCGTTGTCCTCAAACCGCGACATTACCGGAGCAGCTCTATGGCGCGTTGAGCGATAAGGTAGTTCGGCGGCCAGTACTAAGCACTATTGCTTGGTAATCGCAACTGCCGGCACACGGATGCCGCTCTGCTCTCTCTCATCCGCCGTCGTTGCCTGCTACCTTTTCAATGTCGGCGACCCGCTCTCACGGCGAACCGCTAGGCTGATCAGCTCGTCATGAGACTAGATGAAGCACGCGCAGTAGAACGCGCATCGCAGCTCTCTTTTGAGTCCCTACTCTGAGCTAGGTAGCCGACGGCGTCAATTTATTCAGGCAATTAATAAACGGGTATTTGACAATAAGCCGTACAATTATTATAAACGGTTGGATCTGACTCAGCGTCTAACCCATTACGCATAACTCTGTGTAAAAGATGTCTACAAAGGGTGTCAGGGAGGCAGGTTTTGCTCAGCGTGTCTCCTAATACCCCGTAAATTATCTTTCGCGTAATCGCTTGGCAGGGCAGGCCGAACTCGGAAAAAGATATGTTTACTATTGTCATCGCATCGTCTCTTGTACGCTTTTATACGCCTGCTATTAAAATCTTATTTTCATTGAGTTCTACGGGGTCAGAGAGCGCTAGCAGATAAGCGCTCTTCATTTTCGCTTTAACAAAAATAAAGGTGGTGAGAGTTGTCTCAACCAGAAAGTCATTTCTGGCCCCAGAGTTCTAAATCGTGAACTTGTTTATGTTGGAGTTTTGGATAGCATACGTGTTGACTATAAGGAATTCCAAGTGAGCTGGCGGATGATTTGATGCAGCATACATATATCAGTCACAAAACTTACCAGGAAACAGTCCCTTTCTTTATTATTTTTATTCTATTCTCGTTTGTATTACGCCATATTCTAACGAGGCGTTTATGTTCACAGCAGGCACTTCTGTCATTTCCAAACATAAATGTTTTAAAGCGATAGCCTCTGCCAAGAATCCAGAAGGCGTATGTCGATATACTTATGTACTGGGTGAAACAAGGAGACGGCAGGCTCTTTAAATCGACCGGAAAATTCGGTTTCTTAACCTATCGCGCTACGATTTTGTGCAGCGTTGCCCACAGATGGTGCATTTTTTTCGTAAAATTTGCAAAGAACGAATTTACCTGAGGAAAAAGTAAAGAAAGAAAAAGGCTTAGCTCCTATGGAAACGCAGCGACGCCACCGGTCTTCAAACAACACGGCGCCGTTTCGCACGGGAGACAAGAGATGGCGCAACGAACGCCGCCAACGAACGAGCATACGGCGCCGAGAGCCGGCACTTTAGCAGACGATCCTTTCGACTCAAAAGCGGCTCGCGTTCCGCAGGCGGCGACAGTCACAGAAACAAAAACAGGCGCGGTAACAACAAGGAACTGCAGTTCCTTGTCTGCTAAACACGATGGCTCTCGGCGTCGTCTGCTCGTTCGTTGGCGGCAGTTGGCGTCGCGACCGCTTGCGCCATCTCTTGTCTCCCGTGCGAAACGGCGCCGTGTTGTTTGCAGACCGGTGGCGTCACTGCGTTTCCATAGGAGCTAAGCCTTTTTCTTTCTTTACTTTTTTCTCAGGTAAGTTCGTTCTTTGCAAATTTTACGAAAAAAATGCACCATCTGTGGGCAACGCTGCACAAAGTCGTAGCGCGATAGGTTAAGAAACCGGAATTTTCCGGTCGATTTAAAGAGCCTGCCGTCTCCTTGTTTCACTCCAGTATTTCTGAGTTCTACATTTGTATTTAAGCACCATTCAGCTTTTCCGTTGTATTTAATGTGCATCATAGTGTATAATAGTTTCGGGCTCAGTGCGATTGCGGAATCACACTCCCGCGAAGAACATTATTGTTGAAAATCGGCTTTAAAGTCAGTGTTGCTCGCAGCACATACATAAACACAAGCAAAGAGCAAAGGAAACGTCGATTGCATTAAAATCGAAAGCGGGTTACAACTCGGTAACGCCGAATTGTGAGCGCAGTTCTGAGGAGGGGGAAGGCGCGGAGGGGAGGACCAGGGGGGTCACGTGACCTGGGGGTCACCCCGGACTCGGAGAGAGTTCACGTGGGTCACGTGACGTCGGGGGGGTCACGCGGTGTGGAAGTCACGTGCTCCGGGAATACGCGGCCCAAAGGTCACGTGACCTCGAGGGAAAGAGACAATAGGGGTCACGTGACCACGGGGGTCACGTGACCCGAGGCCCATGACCTGGGCGGTCACATGACCTCGGGAGGGTCACGGGATAAAATCACATGACGAATACGTGACCTGTTACGCTGATATTACGCCGATGCTGACGCCGCTCAAGGCGGAAATGGCGCTAGATGCGCTGCAGAAAAGTGTCTTCATCTACACCAGGTCATCCTCAAGAAATACACAAATATGTTGTGCCCTTTTAGGAATGCCTGCGAAGGAAATGAGCCGCGAAAAGAGTGATGCGAGTGAGACTGATTAGAGTGATACCCGAAGATCTAGACAACATTGAAAGTTGGATTCTATTGTTATCTACACCTAGAAATTATAGGCCAAAACTTAAATGCCTATCTAAAAAAGAACGTTATTGATTGAAATATCTAAGGTGTCTCGCCCTAAAATTCGGAAACTCGCAGAAACATTCTCTCTAATCGCACTGGGTATACATCTGCTTCAGAACTCTGATATCTTCACAGTCAACTAAATATATCAGCCATTTCAAACAATCCATGGTGCAATACCGCCAAACAGTTTGGCATAATGACCGTAAAGTAATAACATTTCGAAACAATTGTTTCGAAAGCTGTACTAAGAAACAAAACTGTATACCCATAAATTCAGTAGCTGAATATCGGTGAATCTGACGCACGCGGCTAACCTCTAACCTATAGATGATCTGTGTTCCTGCATCTGAACTTACGGTATTCCAGTGAATATAGAGACAGAGAGACTGCGTGGCCGACTCGCAGCTGAATTTGACAAAAGAAGAAGAGACGTGCTGACGACGGCGTGGTCATGACGCGCATAATATTACTGCACAACGAATGGCGCTAAATGGCAGTTGTGCCGCGCGACGAGCACTGCGTAATGGCGTGTATGCATAAAAACAGCTTGTACAGGATGATGTTTCGGTTTGAAGGCCCAGAGTAGCGACGGAGAACAGACGAGGACAAATGAATCTGCCGATCCCGGAGGATCGGTGCAGGGTTGGGCAGAAATACCAGAAATGCATTTGGAAATACTAAATATTGGGATACATTGTCTGTAGCTAAAATACTGATATTAAAATGTACACCTTATCGCGCGCATGGAAATACATTTTAAATAGAGGAAAAGGTCTGGGAAATACAAATACAGGAATACTTCTCCAGGGAGAAATATAAATATAGAAATATTGATACAGCAATACATTTTCAAATTGTTGACGCAAATGATGAAGTTGAAGGTGTGGAAGGAAGTTTTGATTCCAAAATCATTCTTAGGTTTGGTACTTTGTTTGAAGGTATTCTGACGACGAAAGTCTACAGGTTAAAAAGGATCGAGGTCCCTTCCTGATACTCATCTGTTCGACAAGGGATGCGAAGGATTTCAACCTCTAATACTGCTGTCATCTCGAATCCTATCACACATCTATCCAAAGAATGTTTCCCTGTCAACATTGATCATATCGTCATGGTATCGAACTTGTATTCTTGATCTGCGTGGCCTTGTATTGTCTTATCACGTTGCTGCATGAGTGATAACTCCGTACTTCGCTGTAGGTTAACTTGTTCCAGGCAGTGTCATCTAAATTACCTGAGTATCCTGGAACATTACGGTGAAAATGATACACTCTACAGAAGGTCTTACCCGCCGATTTTCGTTTATTGACGCATGGATTGCAGCATTGCAGCAGGGTGCGAATTCTGAGAAGAGCGCGTTCAAGACGAGTCGCAGGTGCGTATAAGGCGAGGCCGCGTTCCGTCTCCTTCCTAGTTCTGATCACAGAGCAGCGGCTACGCCCACGTAGGCTGCTCTGGAGCAGTAATAAGTTATAATAGTTGCAGACGTATCTGAATATGCGTTGAACTTCACTTCATTAGTTATCCTACTACGAAGTCAATTGCCATGTTGTTACAAAGAGAGATTGATGGTTAGAAGGTATTTTGTATGTTGGGTTAAGAGAGATGATATTGCAATAGCAAAGAATGGCTGAAGAGTCTCATCTAGCATCTGCGGCAGAAGATTTACTCGCTCTTGACGTTGCCTTGTTTCAAGTCTCATAAGACTTCTCAGAAACGGAGCATAGAAAAATAGTTTGAGATTCAGGAATCCCTACCAAGAGCAGTAATATCGCCCCAGTATTCGTACTTCGGTGCCTCAGAAGTAAAAAGGAGAAAAAAGACTCGTCTGTATATCTTGCCTTTTGGAGGGGGAGGGGGAGAATGCATTTTCAATAAATGTAACGAGTGTACAATTCTGATTGTATCGCGATTATAAATAAATATTCAAAATGCATTTCAATACAGGAATACAGATACTGGTGAAATAAATGAGTCTCAATTACAGAAATATAGATACGAAATGTATTCCTAATACTATCGCGATATATTTGTATTATTAGCTGATGAGAGATGTAGACGAGTTTTGCTTACTGAATGCAGGGTGGTCGCTTTGTCCACACCTCTAGAACACTACTATTATTATGGGCGAAAGCCTTATATCAAATACTATGTGCTTACTGAGCGAAAGGATTGCAAAGGCCCGTAGTGAGCTCGGGAGTTCTGCTAACAGACGAATTTCACGAAAAATTGTTTTACCATTCGCGTGAGGTGGGCAATGAAAATATTGTCATTTTGCATTCGCTGTTTTGAATGTTAAAAATAGTGCCAACTCATGAGTAGCGATTGTTTGCGTGCGATTGATATTAGAGAGTTGTTTTAGGTTTCAAGAAAATACTCGTCACTGTTTATATTGTATAAAACAAGAAATATTGCCGTGCTGCTTTTTAAGAGATTACAATAAAGTACTAGAATATAGTTCGTTTCACTTTACTGTTCTAGGTTCATTGTTTTGTTGCTGTAATTACAGTTTTCATGAATGCCTTGCTTATAAATACCTTTGTTGTTGGCACTTGCTATCGTCTTGATGAAGAAGCAAAAGCAATTCTGAATTACGTATTGCATGTTTGAAGAGGCCGAATGAGCATTAAAGGTATTCTGATTTACATTGAAATAATATATAGATTTGCGGTGCAAATTTTCCGCGCGTTCAAAGACAACAAGAAAGGCAAATGTAGTGCAAATGGGGGTGTATTTTCTCACGTTGGTGCACGAATTTCATTGTGCCGATGTACTACGATACTTGCATTTTTAAATTTCATCTCCTTTTAATGTTTGAGGTTATATTGAAAAATGAAAATTCTATTCTGGTTTTATGTTGTTTTGTTGCTTTCTTTTGTTTTTCTTTCTTTATTGTGTTTTATTTCAAGGCTAGATTATCGCGTATTTTTCATTACCTTATTCGGTTTAGTTTTCATCTTCTATTTACATTACGTTTGTTAAAGGCTATCGCTATTCCAGGTCATTTTAAATTGCCGTCTGCACTTTGTTGTTGCTGATCTTTTTATATTTTCAGCCGTCTGCGATACCTTAGTTTAGTTTGATCGAGTTTTCTAATTCGAAACCCATATGTGTTTTCTTCAATTGATTTAAACTTGCTCATTTACATTTACCGGTATTTTATTTCAGGGGACAATATTCAGTACTACGATTACCGGTTACATACACTCATGCATACTTGAGATGGCAGGTATGCCATGTCTTGCCTACCAATGAAGTCCGTTTCGGGTGATGTGGTGGAAAAATCCTTCCTCTGCTCTCGAGTACCGAACAAACGTGAGCAATTAAATTACAGCAGCATTCAAGCCCAAATTAAAAGAGTTATCGAAGTCTACAAATCCCGCCAACAGCCGATTATGCACCACGGAGATCGCAGAAATTTTCATGGACGATAGATATGAACACTGAACACCCAGTCGCTTAGCCAGTCAGATCTGCCAAAGAATTGCAGTCAGAATACGGGAGCATCTCGAAAGAGCTAACGTTGAAGGACAAGAAGTATTCGCGTGCGAAATGATGTTACCTTCCGAGCAGCGCGAGCGCGACGAGCTGATGTGGACTGCTGAATGACCTAGAGTAGGTTTTGTATTCGGAGAAGCGTTGTCCCTGCTCCGACCACCGTATTGCGCGGTCGGATCGTCGGATCGGATGGTTTCCAATGTATTATGTACTTCGCGCTTTTAACCCCGTGTCATTCGCCAGTTACATCAGCCGCCTTCTGACACATTTCACTGATATCACAGTAATATGACAAGAGTCTGTTGAAGGCGGATCTGGAAGCCGCCGGTCGATGCTCGAGCGGTGCGCAGCTTGTTGATATCGCATGTCAACAGGTACTTGTATGTACTTTGAATTGCCATGTCAGCGAGCAAATGAAAACCTGCCAAGTGTCACTGGGAAGAAATGCGAAAGCAAAAAAACACACACGGCTTGTACGTATTGTGATTAAAGGTCTCGACTCTTGTTTACGGGCAGTGCGGAGTTGACTACGCTTAAATTTTCCTCTTCAAATTTTAGTTCCTATAACGCCGCGAAAGCAAAATAAAACAAACGTGTATAAAAGCAGCTGAAAAAATAGTTAATCTCTTTATATATAATAACAGTCTTCCATTATTTCGTGTCATGGGCTATTCATGTGTTGCACCATTTGCACTGTCAGCAAAAAGAATTTTCCTGCAGGAAATACGTCACATACGAAGTGAACGGGTAGCCATTGACACGCTCATGGCTTTTTTCGGCGAGACTACGCGCGTACAGTTTCCAGTTGTGGAAACGGCGGGGATGTAAATTGAACCAATGCAACAGACTTTATTGTTTGATATTGCATTAAATTTAGTTAAATAAAAATGCAGTTACTTTGTTTTCCAATATTTGCACGCTGTGTAGAATTACACCCCATGCGATATTAATTGACCAGGCCTTTAATATTTGTGATGCTTTCTGAATGTCTCTGTTCAAGTGAAGTACAGTCAGTGCAGTCAGTCATCTGATAGTATCTATCTAGGTGTGTGCATTTTGATAGCACTGTTGACAATGAAAATTTTAGCACATTATTTTGTAACACAAAATTTAGCATGTTTCTGTATGTAATTTTGTATTCCCCATTCTCATTTTTTGTACTTCGTTTCAGAGCATTTCAAACCAACGTATTGTGAAAATTTCATGAATATTTTTATGTATATTTTCTTGTTTTGTTTTCTGAATCCGCGTAGGGGCACTTGAGGCAGCAGTGTCTCCTCTACATTGCTGCCTAGAAATGCCAGTGAAATTGAACAGGCAAACAGGGATGAAGTAGTGTACTCTGCGTCATGCATGTTTTCTTGCACGTTTCTGGTACAACTAGGCAGAAATAAATGAAACGTTGACAGAGCCTCTTTATTGAGCAGGCGGCTGCAGTGCTTTCCACTGGTGACGAGATGATGAGTAGCAGATGACTGTTGTGTTGAGAAGGCTTGTCTCATTTGCTGGAAGGTTGTTATAGGAGAATTTCAGCTATGCTTTAACTCTAAACTCCTTACATGTGTCTGCATCGACTTATACCACTTCAGCACGTTCAGTATCTGTCTGTGGGGTTACAGTTGCTGCTGCTGTGGCCAGTAGACCTGCTGTGCTGTACATCTGCAGCTGGTGTGTGGCCAGCAGATTCTGCCAGCCGTGCTGGTGGCCGCGACAAGCTGTGTGTTGCCAGTTCCTGCCAACGGCCCGCTGCGTGGGACAGATCCTGGGGGCGCCAGACCGGGTCTCGATCGTCCGGGGCACGCATTGGCGCGCTGCTAACACAAAGAACACAACAGCCGCACACTGCAATCTCTTCGCCCTGCTCATCTGCGGGGCGGCGGATGGCCTCCAGTAAGTGCTCTACTTCAGGAGTTGCAACGTAGGTCTTGCGTACGCAAATGTGGACATCCACCACAATCACACAGACCTGGGTGGGCGCTATGTATTGCCATCCTAGACTCTGACACATTTCCGCTTATGAGCAGCGTCGAATAAATCTCGAACACCCTAAAGGGTAATGCAACGACTTTAAGATTGAAAGACCTGCATCTCGTCACTTATTGTCCCGGGAGGATACAGACATATCTCATTTCAGGGCCGCTCTGCATAAACGCAGCGTATCGCCGTGTGAGTGGCAACTGAAGGGCGAAAGAGGTGATCTGCTCGGCTCTAGCCGTAGCATAATCGTCAATGCTTAAAGAGAGGGAGGAGTGTCCTCCGAGAGAGCTATCCACGGGAAGCTACATGGCACCCTGTGGAGGCCCCAGGGTTGAGGTGCCATGCCAATATTTATCCCATCGTCAACTAGACACGGAGGTTGGGTTCTTAGAAGTGTCAAAGGGTCTCCACAACCGTCTGGACCGAGGTCCGAAACGCCCCCGCCTTAATCGCCTCTGGAAAATTGGCACGCGGGTTACGTCGTTCTCAGAAGCATTTCAGTGTTCCGTAGTCGAGTTACTGTTTGCGTCTATTAACAATGTTTCGACGCTGCTCTTGAGGCCACGGGAGGACTGCGGCGATGGATTAGGGAGCACTCTCCCGGGAGGTACCCTTCTCCGCATCTCCGGGACGAGTCCTCCATTATGTGCAGATCACGGCTTCTGCGTTCAGGGGCGGCACTATTACGGTATCGCTCTCCGCTGCTCCGAACCTGTTGCCACAGCCACGGCGCAGGTTGTTCCCCGGGAGCGATTACAGCGAGGGGGAAACACGGCCCATAAAATCCCTATTGATACACTTCCAGAGTTGTTAATGAGCTATCCAAATCCCCGCGCTATATCTAAATCCTCTCACTTGTTCAGGCGGCGATTTCCAATAAAAAATCCCGTGCTTGGAAGTGCACGAGTATTCGGGTACCCCATATGCTCGCGTTTTGCCTTTGCTCAGCTCGTCCACATCTGTCTCATTAACTTCTCGTCCAAGCTCATTTGTCAGACTGTTAGTGGCGGCTCTCAAAACTTGGTTCTCTTGTCAAAAAGTCGACGACACTGCGCATGAGGACGAATTTTTCGTGTTGTCGGCCATGAAATTGCTTGTTATCGCAAAGGGCTTGTAATCATGCAACCAAATATTCATGCGACAATTTCTAATAAAGATAGTTTTAATTAGTTCGTCTTACTCATATTTCGGGATACTTAGAATTTTCAGCTTTGAAACTTTCATCAGTTGTTTGGTACTTTCCGATTGTTGTTGTTGTTGTTGGAAGAAGCACATTGAAAGAGGGGGCCTGGCTGGTCGCCAGTTTGACAGGTGGGGAAAGAGGGTAAGAGAAGAGAAGAGGGGCTGGGGTGATTTGGTCACGAATCTTTGATGACTAGGTCGAATCATGAGGCTATACTTGAAGGAGTGTGACACGTAGAACTGACTTCGGTATGTACTAGTCGATGAAATTTGAGATGAGAAGATGCTGCTGGTCTAAATGTATACGGCGGGCGCAGCCAGTCCAGTGGCTTGAGGCATTTCAAGAAGATTTATAAATCATTATCTTCTTCGGTGCATCTTGTTCTTTGAAGTCACAGCTTCGTGACTCAAATTCAATTGAAATTCAAATCTACTGATTCAAATCGGAGAGTTGTGATATATCACAATTCTCCGAACTTGTACGGAGAAATCGATGTAGTTTTGTCTCATCAGTCATTCCGGCGGCGTCATTGACAATGTCATGGTGCAGTTCTCTTCCGCAGGTTTGTTGCGATGGAGATTGGGTCACCTGCTCGGCGACGTCACGATACGGTTTTCCACCGTTTTTCAGCATAGACAGACTGGATTAGCATCGCACCGACGCGGTCGTACAAAAGGGCGCAATGCCAAGACTCCAGGCTAGCGGCTGCAGTTGTACCAGCAACTGCTCATCTAGAGCCGTAAGTCGCCCGTTAAATCGCAGCCACGTTCTGCGCTCTGTGAGGGCATAGATATATACCCTGTAACCAAGTAACTTACATCCTAGTCAGTAAGTAATAGCTATACTCAAGGCAGACAAAGTTCCAGCCTATGAATTCCAGCGCACAACGGAGAGCAAACTCGGCTACCCCTGCTGTGTTGTTTATTCTGAATCATTTAAGGCTGAATAAACGGCGCATTGCATTTCGAAGCGATAGTAACACAGTGTCTAAGAAATTGCCGCTAGGCCAGGCATTTTATGCGCATTGCCGATGCGCGGCTGTACGTTTAAGGCTTGCAATAATATTGCAACTGCACGTTTAAGATATACATCTTGTTTTGTGTTGATCTGTTGCCAATTTGTTTATTGCCAAACTAGCATTCTTGGTTTGGGGATTATTGATAAGTGGTAAAAACAAAAAAATCGAAGCCTCTCTGGTTGGCAAGCTTGTAAAGAGCAGCTTGTCATTGAAATTTCATCGAGGAGGATTCATTGTTGTCCAATGCGCCATTGGCCATTTCAAAACGATGACAATTCCAGTGGCGATATTGCAATTTGCATCCATGCTTTATGTACAATATAGACTGCTGTTGTCTGTTATGCTGCGATTATTCTCTCCTATTTTTTTCTCCATTAAAATGAAGTAATACATTTTTATATTAACAGTTTTGTGATAGCAGAGCACTTTGGGACTGAGTAATAATCAGGTCGCTCTCTCTAAAGCATAATCTTCATGGTTTTCTTTGCGTTAATAAATTAATGTGTTTCATGATTATATCAGTTGTATCCAGAAGACAGAGGCGTAAAAGAAATACACTGTAAGAAATGCCTAAAGGTGTGAAATTGAGTTGTTAGTTAGATGCTGACTAAAACTCAAAATATCTTCACGTTCAGATATATTAAACATGATCACATCACGTAAGCTTGAATTTCAAATGAAGGATGTATCTTGCTTTTAAATGTTAGATTTAGAGCGCTTCGCTATCGAAGAAGAAATTAGTGCCTGCGATATTCGCGACAATAGCCGCCTCCCTAAGGCCAAGCTTACCTTAGTTATGAGTGTTGATTTAAAACACGCGAATGTTACATGAAAGTAAGAGTATCTGCATGTAGCACACCGGGATTGTATTGAGGGCGTACTATCCTGCCATCTGCTGGCTCCCCAAATTCATAGTACCGATAAGGAACGAAAAATCGCAGAACCCATCCTTTGGGACATGTTGCCAATGCGAATAGCATCAGCGGCGCGGAGTTACGCGCGTCTCGTCAGGGCCGGCGCAGATGCCAGCCCACTCTGGAGGCGATCTGGGTTCTTTGCTCGACACTCACAGTTCCGCGCACGATCTCCGCGGTGCGTTTCTTTAGAAGGCGAGCAAGCACGCAAACAAATGGTAGCCGACCAGCATTTTCGGCGTTCAGCAGTTCACCAACGGTACTTCAGTCTGCCACGAGCATCTCTTTACCATAGACGCTTACAGCGCCGTCACAGCTGCCGGTGCCGCTCGCAGGCTGAGCAGTCTGTTTCAGTTTACGGTCGAGCAGTAAGCGCGCTCCGGGCTTCCAGCGTCCCTGCCAGCACGCGCGCCTGCGCAGTACAAGAGCTGTTCAGGCCACGCCTGCGCTTGCAGCATCGGTCTGACCGCTGCAACGAAGTATAGAGGTCTCCTGAGGGGAGAGGGTGAGCTAGAGGGAGAGAGGAGCGCGGGAGAGGGTGAGCTTAGCCTGCATGGAACAAGTGCGTACTGGTATAGACAGCGCGGTAAAGCGTCCTATGGTAAAGATATGTAACAAATGTTGAGCGTATGAATGATCAGCCCATATTCGATTCTGTTTGTGGTCAGACTACGGTCGCATAATCATGCCTCTCAGGGAGATGGTGAAAGTCTGCTGGCGGCCGCAGTCTTGTTACCGACGCGTCCTCGTCCAACGATACAGGTCCCTTCCACCTATGCCTGAAATCTACGCAGCCATCCTGTACCTGCACTGCGACCTAAGCGGGGTCGCCTGCGCCGGGATTGAGGACTTCCGAGGAACTAAATGTTGCCGCTGGAACGACATCGCGGCTCGGCGCTGCCAGATGAATTCACATGTGCGGGTTAGCGACGCTTACAGAGGCCAAGGAACGCCTGGCGAGCAGCAGTGAGCTCGTCGCGAAGAATCTGCGCTGCGTCACGACTGAAAATGCGTGCGTTTGCAGTTCGGGGCCCTTATCGCGACGACGCCGTCCGCAGACTTTAGAACTGCGGCGTAGTGATAGCGGCCGGGAGGGCGAGTCGAGGGGTCTAAGCCGAATCACCGCTTTGTTCGCATGACGTTGAAGCCCACCCCGACGACACTACCAGCCGTGGCTTCCACGGCGCGAACACCTCTCATTATCATACAGGAAGAGCCTGCATGCTGAGATGCCAGCGCGCGCCGGGCATATTCAGACGGGAGTACCGTGCGCTGAAGTGTTACAAAGTGTTCCGCTCGGCCACGATAAAGAAGGTCATGAAGACGTACGCTGGCGTCACCGAGCATACGCGCCGAAGAGCTCGAGCTGCGCGTGGCCTGACGCCCTACCGTCTACAGAGCAAATTAGCGGAAGGGGGATGATGGTCAGGAGACAAAAAGAATGTCCTCACGTTCCGGAGCCTGGGTTTCCCGGTCCCCGGCTTCAGCCCGACATTGCCCGAGTGGCCCCGAGCTATCTGCCCTCTTCAACGTCGTAGCATCGATACGACGAAACCACCGACTTGCCGAGGGCGTGAGTTCGAGGATTCACGACAATTCCCACCTGCGGGGGTTCGAGAGGTTAACAGCAAATAGCCTACGGTACTGAACGCACTCTACCGGCGATGTCAGCGACTCCGAGGCGGCAACGTTGGCTTCCAGAACTGGTGGAAGATGAAGGCAAGCGCCAGACATATCTCTCATGATTTGTACGCTTCAATCTGGCCATTTCGGTTGCAATCGCTAGTTGCCCGAGGTTTTAACTGCGCAAGAAGGGCAATAATATCTACAAATCTGATTTTCAGTTGCAGGAAACCCAAGATGGCCGAGGAGTTGGTATGTTTAGCGCATAGCCTTAGTTACACTTCAAAAATACCCGTCTCGGGCGGTTGTTTGTCTGAAGAAGTGTCGTTGCCTGGTTGAAGTGGCCGGAGGGACGGTTTATTGTTTTTCATGCAGTTTATCTGTATGCCCAGCAGCAGGAGAAAATTTTGAACAACGATGACTGTGTCCCATACGATATGTCTTTTCTGTTAGATTTATATGAGGATCGGGCATGGTGTCAGGCATGCCGATGTCGCGAAAGAGTGCGTTCTATTTTCACGAATTGAGCAAGTGGAAAGTGTTTTTCCACCCACGATTTCAGCCCGAGCTTGGCATGCGTGCGCTCGCGGAATGCGCGCTTTAATATGCTCCCGTGTTCCAGTACCTTTGATGTTATGTGACTTGTGATACTCACATCGCAAAAAAACTGCTCATCTGTTAGCGCGTCTGCGTCTGCTGATCAAAGGGTCACCGCTTGTTCCAGTTGGCGACGAGTTTATCGACTCCAGCGGCGTAAGAGGTTAGATAGCCAGATAGAATGATAGATACATGACGGCGCAGCGAACTAAAGAATGCTTACCGCATTAAAAAAAGCAACAACAAGCAAGGATGCGCGCTGGCTCAGGCCTGTTATCCACATCTGCAGCATTACTGGAGTTCCGACGTAGCCTGCCGAAAATGATAATGCGTTTATCATCTTGTAGAGTTCAGGTAAGTACGGGTGAGCCTGCGTACGTGGAGTCCGCAATTCAATAAGTATATCTCATTGCGGCCTAATAATGCCTGTTTATCCTGCGAGAGACCGAGGAAAGTGCTTGCGAACGTAACGATATCACGACAGACGCATGGAACAAGGACCGGTGAAATCATCCGATTGACAAAACCGAAGATCAGATGATGGATGAACGGAGGATTATCGGCTGTCAGTAGAGTATCGCCGTCTGCCCTTTCGATTAATGACATCGCCAACATGGGTCCAGCGATTGCCGGAATATTCTACCCATGCTCGTCGAGTTGACGGCAGGACATGACATTGGTAGGACTATATCTGTTGCTTACCTTGATCTATCATTCTTCTGGATCACAACGACAGAGGCGCGCTCAGCGGATACAAACACAGCTGCTTCGCCATATTGCAGGCGTCCTTCATCGACATCTCGGTGTATAGGTGGAGTCCGATGAGGCAGACAGACACCGGTACTCTACCGCTCACATCGATAGTGGTGCGGAAGTGTTGGTAGTGACGCGTCACAGACGTTTCACTTTACGGCTTGCACGCTGGCTACAATAAAGAAGAGTGTATACGATGGCTACAGTCATGTCACCGCAAATTTCTCCCAAGCTCCCGGCAAGTATCTCAAAGGGAAATCGAAGATGGTCCTGCATTTGAGAAAAACACTCAATCAAACTCAATTTACCTCCAGGATCAGGAATATCGAGACGATTTCATCTGCGCACGGAATTCAGAAAACAATTTTTAGCACGCCAGCCCTCTTCCGGGCGTGACGCACAGGAGTTTCCGTAATCCTGCCGCCGCGCATCTTCAGCGCCTGCTATGCGCACGCGTATTCCCGTTATTTTAAAGGTCAGAAAGAGATGTCATGACGTCGTCACGCGGAAAATATACTCGGCAGTTGCCGCCAGACGCGCTGCCCACACGGCGACACGTTATGGCCGAAGGACGATGACGTAATCACCAGGTCGGAGATTTTCTCGCGTTTTCCTCGCTTTTAGTTGCACGCGATATCAGATCTACGGGATAGTAATATTACCGATTGAATTGTCTTCACTCGTTTTTTCAAGAACTGTCAGGCCTTTAAATTATTTTAGAGCGCAGCTCTGTTTGTATTCTCGCCGCTGCTGCTACGTTATCGCCATCGCATAACGCCGCTTAATTTAGCGGTAAAGTATTCATGACTAACATCTATTCATTTCCCGCTAAATTTTGCGAAGAAATACTTTGATAACACAATCTTCAGTTTCGCTACCCCAGAAACTGAATTCGTGTTCAGGACACGTGGCGTAAATTTTCTAACTAAATTTGGGAAATTGCGGGGAGGAGGGCAGGGTATGGTGAGGAGGATGGGCATATCTCTCCGTACCTCCACTCCGCTTCAAGAACTGCGTCTTAATTTTCGCATAGCAGAGATTTGCAGTCTTGCTTTCAGAGCGCAGTTTAGGTTGCCCGTTTCCGGCTTGAGCCGGTGTCGGCGTCGCTGCCGTACGTCGGCGGCTGCCTGAAATACGGGGATTTCGCCACCAACAGGCTTTCATTTTCTCACCCCGAGGTCACGTGACCCCCCAGGTCACCTGGTCCTCCGTGATCTCCGTGGCCTCCGTGACCCCCGAGGTCACGTGATGATGACGATGACGATGCGGCTGCCCAGTGTTGTCACTGATGACGTCATCGGCATCGTCATTGTCATCATCACCGATGACGTCATCAGTGACGTCACAGATGACGTCATTGGCATCCGGCATCGTCATCTACCGATGACGTCAGTGACGTCATGTGACTTCACCTGAGTCATGCGACCCTTCCCCCTTCCCCCCGACAGCCCCCCCCTCACGAGCTGCGCCACCTGAAGACGAGGAGCTGTAAAAACGGTTTTCACTTTCATCTTCCCGTACTTCGTTTTAGCTTAAGTCCAGAGGCAGTCGACGGCATCGAGCAAACGAGGCCTGACTTTCACAGCTGCAACAGCGCAAGCCATTTCTGTACCTCCTGTTTATGATTGTTTCAGCAATGATAAAACACGTGCAGAAACATGACGAACACGATGACGGTGTCGTTCTTTCACGCTGTCTGATTGGTTCCATCAGATCGTGACGTCGGATGCGTCTGGACTTCAGGTGAAACGAAGGCCGGGAAGATGAAAAAGTGAAAGCCGTGTTGCAACTCCCTGTAACGCCGAATTAGAGCGCAGCTCTTGAGGAGGAGGAGGGAGGGTACGGGGGGGGGCAAGTGACCTCGGGGGAAGGAGGGGAAGGGGTCGCATGGCCTCAGGTGGGGTCACATGACGTCACTGATGACGTCATCATTATGATGACGATGCGGATGCCAATGACGTCATCTGTGACGTCACTGATGACGTCATCAGTGATGATGACAATGATGATGCCGATGACGTCATCAGTGACGTCACTGATTACGTCATTGGCATCCACATCGTCAGTCGTCATCATCACGTGACTTCGGGGGTCACGTGACCACGGGAGTCACGTGACCTGGGGGACCAGGTGACCTGGGGGACCACGTGACCTTGAGGGTCACGTGACCCGGGGCAGGTAACGTGACCTCGGGGGGGGGCGTGGGGGGTCACGTGACCTCGGGCGGCTACGCCGACGGCGACGGCGACGCCGACGCCGACGCCGCCTCGGGCCGGAAACGGGCGCCTAAGAGCTGCGCCTTAAAAGTAAGCACTTTACAAATCTCTGCTATGCGAAATTAGAACGCAGTTCTTGAAGCGGAGGAGTGGAGGGTACGGAGGGGAGGGTATGCCCATCCTCCTCCGCCATACCCCGCCCTCCTCCCACAGTTTCCTAGCTAAATTTAGTCAGAAAATTTACGCCACGTGTCCTGAACACGAATTCAGTTTCTAAATTTAGCGGGTAAACTGAATTGGTGTTGAGGCTGCAGGAGACGCTTGCACTTTAAACCGCAAAATTTAGCGGGGAAACCGAATAGGTGTTGAGGTCATGAGACGTCACTTTTACCGCTAAATTAAGCGGCGTTATGCGATGGCGATGGCGATGGCGACGGCGAGGGCGACGGCGACCGCTGCTATAGGGCAGAGCTGCGCTCTAAAATAAATTTAAAGGGAAGCTGAAACACTTCTTGAAAAAAACGAGTTAGAGGTGAATTCTGGTGTATTTTTATCCCGTGAATCTGAATATCACATTCGTTTTCCCTGAAGATGCAACTAAAAGCGAGAAAACGCGAAAAATCTCCGACCTGTTGTTACGTCATAAAGGACCTTTCGGCCGCCAAGCGCGTGTCGCTCGTGTGGGCAGCGCGTGCAATGGCAAGCTTGCCAGGTATATTTTTCCGCAATGACGGCAGTCGTGACGTCTCTTTCTGACCTTCTTGAAAATAGCAAGAGTGCGCGTGCATAGCTTTGGCAGGCGCTGAAGATGCGCGAGAGCAGAGATTCCGAAAACTCCTTTTGTGACGTCACGCCCCGGGAAGGAGGGGCTTTGGCGGTACTTTAAAAATTAATTTCTGAAGGCTCCGTGCGCCAAATTGAAAAATAATCTCGATATTCCTGATCCTGGAGGTAAATTGAAGGCCATTGAAGTGTTTTTTCTCAAATACAGAACCGCTTCAGTTTCCCTTTAAGTGCACTTTTTCGGGGCTTGGGAAGAAAATGTTACGAGCAACGTAACTCGCAAGCACGTCATGCTTTACTCAAAATAAGTAACGTTAGTACGTTGCACGATCCTTTTCTTTTAATGTAACCAGCACGTTATTGCGTTACAGAAAAATCCATGAAACGGGTAACGTCGTTTCTGGTGACGCGTCACCACCAACACTTCACACCACTATCGATGTGAAACGGTGCGTGAAATACTCGAGTGTTGCCACCGCCGTGCCGCCTCATCGGACTCCGCCTGTTTCCCTGCTCGAATTAATAAATGAAGGACGCCTGCTTCTATGGCGGCTCGAAAGCGATATTTATTTATCCGCGAAGCTGGCGCCCTCGCCGTGCTGGTCGTTGTGATCAGAAGGATGGTAGATCAGGTAAGCAGCAATTACCCAGTCCTACCAATGTCGCGCATAAAGGTGTCCCGCCGTCAACTTCGACAACATGAGGTAGGAAATATTCCAGCATCTCGCGCCTGAACCGATGTTGGCGATGTCGTCATATCGGCCATGTCGAGGAGCAGACGACGTACTACGTTTGACAGCCGTTAGTCTCCGTTCATCCATCATCTCGATGATCTCGGTTTTGTCAGTCTCGTGGTTCCGCCGTTCCGCTTGTTCCGCGTGCGTCTGTCGTGATATCGTTACGTTCGCAACACTTTTTCGCTCGGTCTTCTCGACGAGTCTACGGTAGGATGCCGAAACGTTGTGTTGCGGAAGCCTGTCGGGAATATACTTGTGAATTGCGGAGACTCCGGTACACGGGCCTCGCGCAGCCGTCCTTTTCCACCTGGGCTTCTACAAAGATGATCGCTTGTGCGTCGAGCACTTTCGGGACGAGGACTACGTCAGGAACTCCCGTGTGCTGCGGAGTGTGGATTAACCGAAAAGGTACAATCCGTTGCCACCCAACAGTTCTTCCGAGTGTATTCTCCAAGCGCGCACCGAAACAGCTCGCTCTTGGAAAGGTGGTCGGTTATGGTGTTGTTACAGCGCGCATCCTTGCTCGTTGTTGACTTTTTGTTGTTGTCCCTTTTTTTAATCGCGAATAGCATTCTTTGGATACTTCACGCACTTTTCGTCTATGTATCTATCTATCTATCTATCTATATATCTATCTGGCTATCTAACCTCTTACGCCGCGGGTCGATAAATAAATAAAAAAGACCGGCGCCGGCTGGGATTCGAACCGTTGACCCTTTGATCAGCAGGCAGACGCGCTAACCACAGAGCTATGAAGGCAGTTTTTTTTTTTTTTTCTTTATTGCAAAGGTGAGTATCACAAGTCACATAACATCAAAATTGCACTGCAAGACTTTTACAGGGCATATTAAAAAGCGCGCATTTCACGAAGCACTTTACACATGCCAAGCCACTCGGGCTTGAAATCGTGGGTGGAAAAAACACTTTCCACTTGCTCAATTAGGCTGAAGAAATAGAAACGCACTTCTTTCGCATTGACGTCGGCATGCCTGACTGCCATGCGCGATCGCCATATGCTACAAAGTCCCAACAGAAAAAACATATCGTATGGGACACAGTCATCGTTAGTCACGTTCAAGAACGCTCTCTCACTGTACTGGGGGCATATACGCAGATAAGCCGCCAGGGGACTGTCGAAAAAACAAAATCGCACATAATAAACCGTCCCTCCGTGTCGGTTGTAACCGCCAACTCCGACAAGGGCAACGACTTCTTCAAGAACAAAAAACAACCGCCCGAGACCCCGACAGCGGGAGTGACACAAACCTCATACGAGTGTAAATAAGGCTGTACTGCGCTAAACACCTGCTCCTCCTCGGCCATCTTGGTTTCCTGCAACGCTAAGAAATCGGGTTTCTGTGTCTGCAACAGGCGCTGCACCTGGTATTGCTTCTTGCGCGAGTTAAAACCTCGAACGTTTAGCGTTGCAACCGAAATGGCCGAATTGAGCGTACAAATCATGAAGGCTATGATGCAGCGCTTGCCTTGTCGCTCTTCCACCAGTTCTGGAAACCAGGCGTTGCCGCCTTACTCGGAGTCGCGGCGTCGCCGGTCCTCCGGGCGTGCGTTCAGCACCGCCTTGAAACGGCCCCGCTTGTTCTTCTCGAACCCCCACCAAGGGTTAGGGGTGAGCGTCGTGTCAGCCTTCAGGGGCGTATCCTCGAGGCCGCGCTTGGTAGAGTCGGTGGTTTCGTCCATGTCGTCGTGGCGCTCGGAAGTCGTTTCGGTCGTTGAAGGACGGGCCGTGGGGGTCTCGGAGCCCTCAGGCGATGTCGGGGCTGAAGCCGGGGGACCGGAAACAGGCTCCGGAACGTGAGGGGCTGACGTGTCCTGTTTTGTCTCCACGGCGCCTTCCCCGGAACCGTCATCCCCGGCAGGCTTCCCTTGTTGCTCTGTAGACGGTAGGGCGTCGAACCCCGAACCACGCGCAGCTTTCTCGGCCTCTTCAGTGTCCATCGTGAACGCCGTATGCTCCTCCAGCCCCTGTACCTCGGTGACGCCAGCGTACGTCTTCATACATTCTTCTTTATCGTGGCCGAAGCGGAAACACTGTGAGCACTTCGGCACACGACACTCCCGTCTGATATGCCCGGCACGCTTGCATCTCAGGCATACGGGCACTCTTCCTGGTATGATAATGAGGGTGTTCGCGCCGTGAAGCCGCAGCTGGTGAGGCATGTCGTCAGGGGTGAGGCCACTCTTCAGCGTCATGCGAACAAAACGCGTCGTTGATTCGATTCCTTGGAACCCCTCGACTCGCCACATCTCCCGGCCGACTTCAATCACCTTGCCGTACGGTTCTAAAAGTCTGCGGACGGCGTCGTCGTGAACGTGATAAGGAACCCAGTGCAAACGCACACGTACCTCGGTTGTGCTCGGGTCGATGATGACGCAGCGCAGGTTCTTCACGACGAGCTCCTTGCTGCTCACCAGGCGTTCCTTGGCCTCCGAAGTACGAAGCGTCGCTAGCCACACATGGTTCATCTGAAAAGCGCCGAGCGCTACGATGTCGTTCAAGACGGCAATACGTTTGAGTTCCTCTCGGAAGTCCTCAATCCGGTACGGGCGACCCTTTAGGTCGCAGTGCAGGAGCACAGAGTTTAAACACGTAGATCCTGTAGGCATAGGTGGAAGGACCACCTTGTACTCGCTGGACGAGGACGCGTCCTCGACAACAAAAGAACCGCGGCCGCCCGGGGCCGTTTTCGCCGCTCCTGAGGAGAGCATGATTATGCGACCGTACAGTGCGAACACCGGAAGCAGAATCGAGCTATGAAGGCAGTCATTCACCGCACTCTAAACATTTGTTTATATCTTTACCATAGGACGCGCTTTACAGCGCTGTCACAGCTACCGGTGCGCGCGGTTCCATGCACGAGGGCTAGCTCACCCTCTCCTGCGCTCAGCCCTCTCCCTCTAGCTCACCCTCTCCCGCGCTCGGGAGAGCGTGATCTAGCGGCTCAGCCTCACGAGAGCGGAATGAGCCCTCGTGCATGGAACGCGCGCGCACCGGTAGCTGTGACAGCGCTGTAAGCGCGTCCTATGGTAAAGATATAAACAACCGTTTAGAGTACCGTTGGTTGAGACTAGCTGAGACGCCAGAAAGTCTGGTCGGTACCATTTTGAGTGTTTGTGCGTATGGCGCGTGCTTTGCTCGCCTTCCTAAGTGACACAAACGCACGTGCTGGGCTGCGGAGATCGTGCGCAGGGCTGTGAAAGTGTCAACAAATTTAGAATCGCCTCAAGAGTGGGCTGGCGTATCTAGAGTGTGCCGGCCACCTGACGAACGCGCATAACTCCGCACCGTTTGATGCTATTCGCATTAACGTAGATAATCATTCCCAAAGGATGGGTTCTGCTGATTTTTTCGTTCCTTGTATCCGGTTACTATGGAAGATTGGGGAGCCGGCGGAGTGGCGGGATAGTGCGCCCTATCACAATCTCCCGGTGATATGTTGCTACAGCCCTCGGGTACTCTTACTATGCAAGGTAGTAACGCATTCACGTCACCAAGCGTCAACACTCATAACTACGGTAAGCTTGGCCTTAGGGAGGCCGATGACGTCGCGGGCAAATCGCGGGCGCGACGGATATCCCGAGGCAACCGCACTCTTCGATGGCTGATTTTGAAGCGCTCGCCAAAATCTAACATTTAAAAACAGAATACATCCCTTCATTTGAAATTCAAGCTTGCGAGTGTCATTAGCCGATAAGGTTGATCGTGTTTAACTTATATCTGAACGTGAGAGGTATTTTGAAGTTTTGAGTCAGCATCTATTTAACAACTCTATTTCACGCCTTTGTCGACATTTCTTACCGAAGTGTAATCAGATCGTGTTTTGCTTTTACGACTCTGATATTTCTGGATACAACTGATATAATCAAGTAAACACATTAATTTGATAACGCAAAAAAAACTTTCCTGGGAATTTTATTTATGCTTATCTGGTAGAAGGGGCGCAGCGACCTGATTGTACTCGGTCCCAAAGTCTTCTGTATCTAGAAAACGTTAATATATAAAAATGTATTACTTCATTTTGTGGAGAAAAAAAAAGAGGGGGGGGGGGGTCTTGTCACGGCGCAGCAGCCCTAGTAACGGCGGTCACATGTAGTTGGTACACTAAAAGCACTTGAAGTTGGATGCAAATTTACGCAGCTTATCGCCGCAGGTTGATCATCGTTTTCTTCGAATGTGAGCCCGAGGGCAAAGTTCATGGCGCATTGGACAACAACAATGCGATCCTCCTCCTCATTTCGATGAAATTCCAAACAAGGGTACTTAGCTTCTTTACAAAAGCTTGCCAACCTACAGAAGGGCTTCGATTTTTATTTGTTTTTACCACGCGAAATATAGTAATCCCCCAAAAAACCAAAAGTCTTGGTTTGACCACGTAAACAAATTGAGCTAACGAAAAGATCAACACAAAACAAGATCATTTAAAGGAATAATCTTAAACGTTGCAGTTGCAGTATTATTGCAAGCCTTAGTAACACAACCGCACGTCGTTACGATGCACGCCAAAAATGCCTGGCCTAGCGTGCAACCCCATAGCCCAGAACGCTTGTGTTTATCGCTTCGAAATGCAAGTAAAAACGCGCCATTTGTTCGGCCGTTGAAAATGATTCAAATTAGAAGCTCTTTACTAAACGGGAATCAGCTCGGAGACAGCTTCTTCAAATTAGGTTGTGCGTAGATTCATAAAGCCTAGAACTTTGTCTGCCTTAGTCTCTTAATTACTTACTGACTAGGATAACTAAGTTGCGGTTCCCCAAGGGCCTATATCTATGCCTTTTCCACAGAGCACCCAGAACGTCTGATGGCTGCGATTTAACGGGCGACTTGTCTCCCAGCTCTAGATGAGCAGTTTAGCCAGTACAGTACAACCGCTAGCCTGGAGTCTTTAACGTGCACCACGCAGTAGTGATACACGACCGCACGTCGGTGCGATGCTAATCCAGTCTGTCTATGCTGGAAAAAGCGGTGGAGAAACTGCATCGTGACGTCGCCGGTGGGAGGAGCCCAATCTCCATCACCAACAAACTACTGCGGAAGAGAACTGCACCATGACGTGTCCAGTGACGCCGCCGAACTGTGGCGATTGAGTTAAAACTACATCGTTTTTTTTTCTCCGTACAGGGGATTTCGGAGAATTGTGACTCTGTCACAACTCTCCGATTTGAGTCAATTTGAATTTGAATTTCAATTGAATTTGAGTCACAACTGTGACTCAAAAGAACAAAATCCTTTTTTCCAACCGGAGGTCGACGAAGAAGAGAACTTGTTTATAAATCTCTTCTTGAGTACCTCCAAGCCACTGGACTTGCAACGCGCCTCTAGCCCGCCGGCCCGCCATTTAGACCAGCCACGCCTTCTCGTCTCAACTTTCATCGACTAATTGTGATCTCCATACCAGGAGTCAGTTCTGCAGTGTCCCCTTTCCCTCAAGAAAATAGCCTCATGATTCGACCCTAATCATCCAAAGATTCGTGACCAAATCACCCCCAACCCCTCTTCTCTTCTCCTTACCCTCTTTCCCCACCTGTGTGAGTCTTGCCCCTGCCCAAAAAGGCTGACATTACGTGCAGGCATCCCCTCTTCCCGTGTGTAACAACACTCAACAACAACAACAACAACAACAACAATCGGAGAATTGCCAAACTTGGCAGTGAAGGGTTCTAGAAAGCAAGGATTCTAAGTATCCGAAACGTATAGTGCAGAGCAATTTAATTAAACTATCTTTTGTTAAAAGTTGTCGCATGAAATATTTAGTTTACTTAAGTTACACAAAAACTATTAGCATTAACTGCAGCCCTTTACGTTGCGATGGCAAGCAGTCATGGCCGACAACACGAAGAACCGGAAGTTAGGTCCTCGCGTGTCGGTGCACCAGATTAGCCTTCTGATCGACTTTTTGACAGAAAACCAAGTTTTAGTGAGGGCCGCCACTAACAGTCCTCTGACCAAGCCTGAGCGGGACGAGAGTTGTGGGACAGGATTGTGGACGAGCTGAACGCCCAAGGCCCGTCCTGCAAAACGCGAGCATAATGGAAGGGCCACCGGAATACTCGTGTGTGCCACTCCAAGCACGGGATTTTTTTTTATTGGTAAAATCGCCGCACGGTTTTATAGGGGTGGGGGAGGGGGGGGATTTGGATATAGCACGGGGATTTGGATATAGCGTGTGCTGCTCGGAAAACCGGAGGTGGCATTCAATAGGGAGTTTTAGTAGACCGTGTTTCCCCTCCGCTAACCCTCCGCTCCGAAACAACCGCCACTGCGCCTGCGCGCCGATGGCCTTGGCTGTAGAGTTCCGGGTAGTGTAGGGGCTTAGCGGAGGGGAAGCGCGGTCTACTAAAACTCGCTAATAAAGTGCCACCCCTGAACGCAGAAGGCAAGCGGATCCTGCCCCTCGTGGGAAGGGACTCGTCCCGAGGATGCGGAGGAAGAAGGGTGCCTCCGGGAGGGGGTGCTCCTAATCCATCGCCGCAGTCCTCCGTGGCTTCAAGAGCAGCGTCAGGAAGTACCGCGAATCCCGGTGATCGACAATAGACACAAAGCTGTGCTCGACTTACGGAACGCAAAATGTACGAAACGACGTAGCCTGCGTGCGCTTAATCGTTTCCAGAAACGTTAAAAAGGCGGGGGGCAATGATTTCCGGACTTCGGTCAAACATTTGTGGAAGTTGCCCTTTGACACTTCTAAAGAACAGAAAACCAATTTCGCCTCCGTGTCCTAGTTGTTGTGTAAAAAAAAAGATAAATATTGGCATTTCTGGCACCCTCAACTGACTCTCCAGTCTTCAGGGCCACACCATGGCCCTGAAATTTGGGGTGCCGTGTAGCTTCCCGTGTGCTCTCTCGGAGGACGCTTCCTCTCCCTCTCTTTGCTGACATTGGCGGGCGTTATGCTGCAGCTTAGAGCCGAGCGAGGTCACGTAAGCTTTTCGCCGCAGTTCCTTCGGTTGCCACTCACGGCGGCAGGGGGGGGGGGGAAGCTCGACTTTTGCTTTGCGTTTATGCAGTGGAATCGCGACATTTTTTAATGAAGAATATGTTTTCTGTATCCTCCGGGACACGATAAGCAGCGTAAAGATGACGAGATGCAAGGTCTTTCAATCTTAAAATCGTTGCAACCCCACCCCTTTTTAAGGGTGTTCGGGGTTTATTCATGAAACGCTGCTCATATCAATAAAAACCCAAGAAATGTGTCAAGTCTAGGATGCTCGCAATTACACCCTGACATAACCTGAAGGTCTGTGTAGTTGTGGTGGATGTCAACGTTTTTTATTTGCATTACACAAGACCCTGCAGCTGAAGGTGCAACTCCTGAAGCAGAAGACGACGCACCCACTCTCGGAGGGCCATCTACACCGCCCACAAATGGTAGGGCGGAAAAAAGGATTGCAGTGTGCGAGCTGTTGATGTTCTTTGTGTTAGCAGCGCACCAGTAGCCAGATGCGATGCCACCCCGGACAGTCAGGGCCCGGTCTGGCGCTGACACTGCGCGGATCTGCTGTCCGCGCAGCGGGATCTGCCGTCCGCGCAGCGGGAACAGCTGGCCGTTCAACGGGAACTCCTGGCAACACAGCAGGGTCTGCTGGCCACACACCAGCAGCAGCTGGCAACACAGCAGAATCTGCTGGCCACACACCAGCTGCAGATGGCAGCACAGCAGGGTCTGCTGGCCACACAGCAGCAGCAGCTGCTAATTTACGAACAGATACTGAACGTGCTGAGCGGTCTCGCTGACTCCATAAGTCGACAGACACGTGTAAGGGTTTAGAGAGTTAAAGCATAGCGTAATGTTCTCCCATGTTTTCTCGCTTCTTGCCTCCAGCCTGTAGAGGGACAAGCAGCTGCCAGCGCACAGCAGTCATCTGCTCTCACCATCCTCGTCCTGTACCTGATGGGGGTGGAGAACCTGCAGCCGCCTGCTCAATAAAAGTGTTGTCAACGTTTCATTTTGTTTCTGCCTGGTTACAGTACCAGAAACTTTGACGTGCAAGAAGAAGCGACTTATCATGACACGGGTACACTGCTTCGTCCCTTTGTTTGCCTTTTCAATTTTCACTGGCATTTCTAGGTAGCAATGTAGGGGAGACACTGCTGCCTCATGGGGCCCCTACCACTACGCAGTTCAGAAAACAAAAACAAAAAAAGATGTGCATACATAAAGGCTATTCGCCGAGGCATTTCACAATACGTTGGTTTGAAATGTACAAGTAAGCGAAAGTACAAAAAATGAGAAGTGGAATAACCAAAATTACATACAAGAAACATGCTAAGGATTTTGTGTTACAAAAATGTGTGCTAAAATTAGATTCCATTGTCAACAGTTGTATCAAAATGCACACACCTAGATAGATACTATCAGATGACTGACCAGTGCTGCACTGACTGTAGTAAAATAGAATATTCTTTCACTTGAACAGAGACATTCAGAAAGCATCACAAATACAGTAAAAGGCCTGGTCAATTCATATCACATGGGGTGTAATTCTACACAGCGTGCAAAAATGTTAAGAAAACAAAGTAACTGCATTTTATTTTAACTAAATTTAATACAATATCAAACAATAAAAAAATGAAAAAAGTCTGTTGCATTGGTTCAATTTCCATCCCCGCCCGTTTCTAACTGGGAAAGCGTAATACCCGCACGCGTAAGTCTCGCCAACCATGAAGCGTGTCAATAACTACCCGTTCACTACTCGTATGTGACGCATTGTTTCCTGCAGGAAGGAAATCTCTTTTGCTGACAGTGCCAATGAAGCTTCACTAACACATGAATGGCCATGACACGAAATGTGGAAGGCTGTTTTCCCCATTATGTATAAAAGAGATTAACTTATTTTTTCAGCTGCTTGCTACACGTTTGTTTATTTGCTTTCGCGGCGTTAGTAGGAACTAAAACGAAGAAGGGAAAGGAATAACGTAGTCCAGCTCACACTGCCCGTAAAACAAGAGTCGGACGCTGCAATCTGGTACGTACAAGCCGTGTGTGACCCGTTTTTTGCTTTCGCATTTCTTTTCCCAGTGACTTTGGCAGGTTTCTCGTTTGCTCGCTTGACGTAGCAGTTCAAAAGTACATACAAGTACCTGTTGACGTACGTGTCCAGGTAAGCTTTGCACACCGCGCTTTGTTTCGAGCATCGATCAGCGGCTTCAAGTCCGCCTTCAGCTGAACTCTTGTCTGGTGCAATATATCAGTGAAATGTGTGTCGAAGGCACGGCTGATGTAACTGGCTAGGTGACGAGTTAAGCGCGAAACACATGTACGACGAAACCGTCCGATCCGACGTCCGACCGCGCAATACGACGGTCGGAGGCGAGGGTTTTCAACGCTCTCCGGTGCTACAAAAACCCTCTCCCCCTAGCGGTCATTCCGGCAGTCCGCACGTCGGATCGGACGGTTTCGCCGTACATGTGTTTCGCGCTTTAACTCGGAAGGTGGCATCATTTTCGCACGCGAATACTTCTTGTCCTTCAACGGATTGTCTTTCGAGGTGCTCCATGTTTCTGACTGCAGTTGGACTTGGCAAGCAGGATGACAGATCTGACTGGCTGCCCACCCCGCTACATAGGACTGGGTGTTCAGTTGTTCATCTAGTCTGTCGTCCATGAAAATTTCTGCGATCTCCGTGGAGTTGCCATAATCGACTGTTGAGGCGTCAGTGGCGAGTTTGAAGCCAGACTTGGATAGCTCTTT
This sequence comes from Ixodes ricinus, assembly GCA_037355805.1. Classification (NCBI taxonomy): domain Eukaryota; kingdom Metazoa; phylum Arthropoda; class Arachnida; order Ixodida; family Ixodidae; genus Ixodes; species Ixodes ricinus. The sequence goes on from JAZHYW010038171.1 coordinate 65,707, forward strand.
TAGTTTAATTTGAATGCTGCTGTAATTTAATTACTCACGTTTGTTCGGTACTCGGGAAACAGAGGAAGGATTTTCCACCACATCGCAGAAACTTGTTTTTTCATTGGTATGCAGGACATGGCATGCCTGCCATCTCCAAGTATGCGCTGGTGTATGCTCGAAGGCGGCCGGTTGATCAGCAGACGATGACCCGGCATAGCAGATGTGCCCGCGTACACAAATAAAATACCAGTAGAAATGTATAACGAACTTAGACTTTTAAATCAATTAATTAAATATAAGAAAACACATATGAAGGTTTCGGATTAGAAACTCGATCGAAGGCTAAACTAGGAGGTTATCGCAGACGACAGTGAAAGATATAAAAAAGATCAACAACAACAAAGCTGCAGACGGCCTTTAAAATGACCTGGAATAGCGATAGCGAAACAACCGGCGGTAGTAAGCGCCCAAGCGAAGTAAGAAGATTGAAAACTAAACCAAACAAGGCAACGAAAAATACGCGATGGTTTTAGCGTCAAGTAAACACAATAAAGAAGAAAAAAGCAAAAAAACAACAAAAACAACATAAAACCAAGGGAATAGAGACCGCTTCGGCATAGCATAGCCTCAAACATTAAAAGGAAGTGGAATTCGAAAAATGCAAATTATCGTAGAAGATGCAGAAGACGTTAGTCGTCCCGGCGCTAACAATCGAAATTCGTGCACCGTATATAACGTGAGAAAATACACCTTTATTTGCGCTACGACGCTCTTGTTTGTCTTTTGAACGCGCGAGAAGTTTGCTTTTTTGCAAATCCGCTTGTATTGATTTCAGTAATAGCGTCAAATCTTGCCTGTGCTCATTCGACTTCTTCCAGAGCACACTGACCTCGCAGTAACGTACGTAGTTCGAAATTGCTTTTGCTTCTTCATCCAAAGACGATCTTAACGGGATTAGCCAGCTAGCCTATTCGACAAAACGGTTATAAGCAAGGCATTCATGAGAAATAGTAATTGCAACAACAAAACGAATGGTTTATAAGAACAGTAAAGTTGAAACGTGACTATATTCTAATTTGCTTTATTATCGTCTCTTAAAAAAAAAAAAGCAGCGCGACGGTATTTCTTTGTTTTGCCTGGCTACATAAGTAGTGACAGAGTGTTTTCTTGGGGAAAGCCCTAAAATTGCCCCCTGAAAGCTCTAATATCAATCGCACGCGAAAAAATTGTCCTTTACTCATGAGTTGGCACCTATTTTTTTAACATTCAAAACAGCGAATACAAAATGACAATTTTTTTTTCATTGCCCACCTCACACGGAGATGGGCAAAACCAATTTTTCGTGGAGAATTCGTCTGTTAGCGGAGACTCCGAGCTCACTACGGGCGCTGCGATCACTTTTCGCTCGAGCTCCGCGGGAGCTGCCAGTATTGGCTTACATAGTATTTGATATAAGGCTTTCGCCATAATAATAGTAGTGTCCCTAGAGAGTGTGGACGAAACCGACCACCGCCATTCAGAGTAAACAAAAACTCGTCTACACATCTCTCATCGACTTGCTCCGATCCAGGGTTCGGCAGTATCGCGATACAAATGTATCGCGATAGTATTTCAGGAATACATTTCGTATTCTGTATTTCTGTATTGGGATACATTTATTTCACCAGTATCTGTATTCCTGTATTGAAATACATTTTGAATATTTATTTGTATCGCGATACAATCAGGGTGAAATATACTTCGTTACATTTATTGAAAAATACCCTCTCCCCTCCCCCCCCCTCCAAAAAAAAACAAAAAAAAAGATATACAGATTTGAGTGCTTTTTTTTTCTTTTTTTTTTACTTCTGAGGGCACCAGGGTCACGAAGATGCTGGGGCATTGTTACTATGCTGACCAGGGTTCCTTTTGAATCTCCAAACTATTTTTCTATGCTTCCGTTTCTGAGAAGTGTTGCGTAGTTGGGGACTCGAACCAGGCGGCGTGCCAGGAGCGGAGTAAGAGAATCTTCTGCCGCAGGTCTTTAGGTAGGGATTTCTTCAGCCATTCTTTGCTGGCATTCAATGCCCGCAGCTAATCGTCTCTCTTGCCTTAGCGTACAAAGTACACCCAGCTGGCAAAGCTGAGTCAGTCTGTAACAGCACGAGCATGGCGGGGGTTGACTTAAAATAGTAGGATAACTAACGAAGTGAAGTTCAACGCATATTCGAATGCGTCTGCGGCTGTGCCCATAACATTGCACTGCTCAAGGGTACGTCATCAGCCTACGTGAACGTGACCCGCTGCTCTGGTGATCCGGAAACCTAGGAAGGAGACCAGACGCGGCCTCGCTGTGCCGACCGACGCAGTCTTCGTACACCTGCGACTCGTCTTGAGCGCGCTGTTTCTCAGAGAGCTCGCACCTGTGCCGTCAATATCAGGTCGCAATCCACGAGGTCTCTGTTTAGGTGATGCTAGGCGAAACTTGAATACTGCAATCCATGCGTCAATGGCGAAAAATCGGCAGGAAGGACCTTCACAACAGGGATGCCACCGTATCGTTTTTTCAACCGTAACAGAAGACATGTGTTCCAGGATGCTTCAGGTAGTCCACTGCTCTCGAAAATTTAAAATGACACTGCCTGCACGATCTTCAACAAGTTAACCTACAACGAAAGTACGGATTGTCCTTTCATACAGCAGCGTGGTAAAGTTATATGTACAAGGCCACACCTACAGATCAAGAATACAAGTTCATTCCACCGTGACGTTATGTGATCAATGTTGACAGGGGCGTCTTTCTTGGACATGGGCGTGGTGACGTTTTGATGGGATTTAGGATGACAGCATTTATTTAGAGGTTGAAGTCTTTTCGCATCCCTTGTCAGACAGACAGATGGTCAGGGAAGGGACCTCGGTCAGTCCTTGATGGAACGTTTTTTTTTTTTTTTTAACCTATTGTAGACTTTTCGTCGTCCGAAACCACTACCTTCAAAGCAAAGTGCCAAGCCTAAGGGAAGTAATTTTGGAATCAAAAACTTCCCCTTCCACCTTCAAGCTTCATCTCATTTTACGTCCCAAACAAATTTGAAAAATGTATTGCAGTATCAGTATTTCTATATTTGTATTTCTGCCCTCCCTAAGATGTATTCCTGTATTTGTATTTCCAAAGACCTTTTTCCTCTATTTAAAATGTATTTCCGATACGCGCGATACACTTTTACAGGTGTATTTTAGTATCAGTATTTTAGCTACAATTTTAATGTATCCCAGTATTTGTATTTCCAAATACATTTCTGAGTATTTCTGCCCAACCCTGCTCCGATCCTCCGGGATCGGCAGGTTCATTTGTGCATCGTCATATTCACTTCCCTTGTTCCTTTCCGTCGCCTACTCTGAGGCCTTCAAGCCAGAAAGCGGCATCATAATAAGCGTTTTTTACATGCATACACGCCGTGCACGCAGTGCTCGTCATACGCGGCACAACACCATTTAACACCATTAAAAGACATTGCAGTGAAATGGTGTTGTGACGCGTGTGACACGCACTGCAGTGACTTTCAGCACGTCCTCTTCTTCTTCCTTTTGTGTATAAATTCAGCTGCGAGTCGGCGCTTGTTTGTTGTGCGTGTTCCTTCTCTCTGTCCTCGTCTTTTTTACGCTGTTGTATTCACTATGACAAGACTACTACCGTAAGTTCAGATGCAGGGTACAGATATCATCTATAGGTTTAAAAGGGTTAATAGCCGCGTGCAATCCTGTGACGCAAAGATTCAGCACATTGGAATATTCGGCTTACTTAATTTATAGATATACAGTTTTGTTTCTGGTACAGCTTTTCAAGTAAATTGTTTCAGAAATGTTATTACTTTACGGTCGTGCCGGGAAGCTTGTTTCGGCAGGTGACGTTCCACTCATGGATTGTTTGAAAGTAACAAACTATATTTAGTTATTTGTGAGAAGATATCAGAGTTCTGAAGCAGATGTATACGGATACGTTAGAAAAGTGTTTCTGCGAGTTTCCGAATTTTAGGGCAGACACTGCCAAAATGTCAATCAATAACGTTCTTTTTTTAAATAAACATTTAAAGTTTTATTTTATAATTTTTCTAGGTGTAGATGTAACCTAGAATCCAGCGCTAGTGTTTGTCCCTAGATCTTCGGGCATTTATCCTTCACTCTAATCAGTCTCACTCGCATCACTCGCATTACTCGCGCTCACATTTTTCCTTCACGAACAGGTTCCTAAAAAAGAACTTGCAACATATTTGTGTATTTTTCTTTAAAGTTGACCTGGTTAGTACCAGATGTGGAGCCCACTTTTTCTAGCAGCGCAGCTCTTAGGCGCCCGTTTCCGCCTTGAGCGGCGTCGGCGTAGCCGTCGCGTAGCCGTCGGCGTAACCGCAAGGTCACGTGACCCCCAAGGTCATGTGACCCCTCCCACGTGACCCCCCGAGGTCATGTGACCGCCCAGGTCATGTGACCCCCTCGAGGTCACGTGACCCCCGTGGTCACGTGACCCCTGGCCATGTGCTCCCTCCGAGGTCACGTGACCTTTAGGCCACGTGACCCCTTCAGGTCACGTGACTTCCCTGCCACGTGACCCCCCCCCCGACGTCACGTGACCCCCGGCCACGTGAACTCTCTCCGAGGTCAGGTGACCCCCAGGTCACGTGACCCCCCTGGTCACGTGACCCTCCCCCTCCCGCACCTTCCCCCCTCCTCAAGAGCTGCGCTCTAATTCGGCGTTACAGGGAGTTGTAACCCGCTTTCGATTTTTTAATGCAATCGACGTTTCCTTTTTGCTCTTTTCTTGTGTTTATGTATGTGCTGCGAGCTGAAGCGCGGCTTTAAAGCCGATTTTCTTTTCCAGCAATGAACAAAAAAGTATGTTCTTCGCACGGGAGTGTATTCACTAATCGCACTGAAAAGCCGATACTATTATACACTATAGTAATGATTTCTTGTCGAATCGTGGAATGCTGCGCTGGCTGGAAGGTTGGCTTCTTTCCGGTGGCTTCAGTTATGCTCTACGACTCGGCAGCGTTGAGTAAATAAATATATATTTACAAAATTGAACGAACAACTTTTTACAACAAGAATCAAGAAAACGTCGCGCTGCTGATGCCGCATCGCGGCAACGCCACCGCCAACGATAGCGCCTCGGCGCCAAGCCCTTGCCGCGGACGGCAAGGTCTCTGTCTTGCAAGACAGAATACGCGGAGCCCTCGGACCGCGGGAGAACGCAACTTGCTCCGACGCACGGGCTAGCTCAAACTCAGCTTTTCCAGAAAAGGCAAGCCGACATTCCGAAGGGAGGCCGCGACCTCCCTCTCTCTTCGGAGTCGCCCACATGTCCTTGACAACGTCATGTCCCCAATTACCCCGGCGGCAAGGATCAACCACCAGTTCCCGACTCTGGGAACGAAAATATGTGTCTACGTTCCCACGCAAGGAAATCTGTTTCCACTTTGGGAAGCTGGCCGCCGCTTGCCGTCCAAAGGGAAAACACGAGACATCGGGCGCCTCCGAAGGACAGCATCGGCTGACCGCGTCCTCGCTAATTCCCTGAGCTCATTTTGCGCAAAGCTCCTTCGTGCGCATCCCTACAACTATGATACACATTAAATACAACAAAAAGACGAGATGGATTAGAGCCCAAATACAAATGTAGAACTCAGATATACGAGAAACATATCGACATACGCCTTCTAGTTCTTGACAGAGGCCTTATCGCTTTAAAACATTTATGTTTGGAAATGACAGAAGTGCCTTTGTGAACATAAACGCCTCGTTAGAATATGCAATACAAACGATAATAGAATAAAATAATAAAGAAAGAGTTTGTTTTAGTGTTTTGTGAGATATATGTATGCCGTATAAATCATCCGCCAGCTCACTTGAACCCTTATAGTCAAGACATGCTATCCAAACTCCAACATAAACAAACATGATTGACTTCTTGGGCCAGAAACGACTTCTGGTTGGACCCCTTTCACCTTTTATTTTTGTTAAGCGAAAATGAAGAGCGCTTATCTGCTAGCCTTTCTTGACGTAAACTCAATGAAAATAAGTTTAATAGCAGGCGTACCACGAACAAAAGCGTACAAATAGACGATGCGATGACAAGAATAAACATATCTTTCGTTCAGTTGGGCCTCCCTGCCAAACGTTACGTGAAAGATTTTTACGAGGGTATTAGGAGACACGCTACAAGCCTGCCTCCTTGACACCCTAGCATTTATAATAATTTTGTAACCGGGAGAGCTGCCGGTCAAATCCATCCGTTTATTAATTGTTTATTAATTTTACGCCGTCTGATGAATAGCTGAGAGTAGGCCTTTTTCAAAAGAGTGCGCTGCTGCATGTACGGCGTTCTTTGGGCACGTGCTCTGGCATAGCCTCATCTATACTGACAAAGCCTTGCGGTTCTCCATGAGAAGCGGCCGCCGACATTGAAAAGGTAAAGCAGCAGACAGCGGATGAGAGGAGAGCCAGAGCGGCATCCATGAAGCGGCCGCAATTACGATTACCAAGCAATAGTGCTTAGTAATCGGCCGCCGGACTACCTTATCACTTAACGTCTATAGGAGCTTTACTTCAATAGTGTCACGGTTTGAGGACAACGATAATTGGAAAACAACGTGGACGGCAAAGATAAGGAGCAGGAGAAGAGCACGAGCAGGGGGTGTGTGACAATGAGCGGTGTTTCTGCAAGCCGGGAGACTGACCGCAACGAACAGCTGCCACGGCCAGCTAGGCGCTTAAGAGGGTCGACGAGGCCGTCGCCAGACTACGACGACTGGGGCTGCCATGTACGGCACCTGGGGAAGCTACAACACCTTGAGTTCTCGGACCAGATCAAGGCGAAGGCGCCGGCCTTCCTGGGAACCCGCAGCCAGATGGACACGTGGGCGAAGCGTCGAGACTCAATGTGACTATGACTATTACCATACAGTTCCCTGTTTAACAAAGCTGATGTTGAATTTGCCTAGCTATTTGTTTACCTCGAATTTTTTTATTTTATTTTCCAACGACTTTTTTTTGTATTACCTTAATTTTACGTTGCTGTAAATAGACAACTTATTCCTGATTTCCGCAATCCACATAGGCTGTCTTTCTCTTTCCCCGACGGGCGTGACAAATACCCCATTCGCATGATCATAAGGGCCTATTTCGCTAAGTAACCTTATGGTCGGCGGCAAATCAATTAGCGAACCTCCGCGCTTGTCATGTTCTCGCGATCCAAGGGCGTGGGCTAATTCCCCGATCACAAAGGGTCCTCCGCTTAAAACAGGGGTGCACAACTAAAACATTGTGCGGGCCAAAAATACGATTATTGAAAACTGTGCGGGCCGCACCTAGTGCGACGTTTAGCATATTTTGGCTGTGGTCAGGCCTCCGATATCAGGTGTCATGCACTCGTTGCTGCTTTCAGCACAATTCGTAATGTTATGTCCGTCATGGCAGATTGAAGGCGGTTCTTTTTCAGAGTCACCAGCGAGAAGGTCTGCTCACAAACATACGTACTCCTGAAAAGTGATGTCAGATTCAAGGCGTGGTTCACCACTTTTCCATACTTGTTCTTGTCCTGTTTTTTTGTAGAACATAAGCAGCTGAGATTCGCGATGCAAAGTCTTCAGCGCTGGTGAAGACTGGAGGCCGATAAGCTCCAGTTACATCGTCGGATCGGAGTCCCCTGGGCACGCGGAAAAGGGATCGCTGAAAAGGTCATAGTTCGCTTTCTCGACCTCATGTACCTTTAATCGTTGATGGAACTCGGAGAGAAGGCTTTCAACGAGTGGCGCGTACGTCGCAGTCACCGACTGCTGGTTTTAAGCGATGGAAGAAAGTTTCTGACAGGTTGTAAAATTTGCTAAATTTCCAGTTTGAAGCTGCGATGTGAACAGGCGCGAATTTCCTTGGAATGCGAAGATTGTGCTCACCATGTCCGAAATAAAGTTGTTATTTCATTGTAGAGCTGTGTTGAGCGCATATAGGTGGCTAGAAATATTTGTGAGGATTACCGAATCCCGTGACCGCTGCTTATCTTCAAGGTCTGGTATTTGTTTCCCTTCTTCGCCCAAGAAAGCGATGATCTTGTCCTTGGGAACTACGAAACGACCTAGAACATTACCACGGCTCAGCCAGCGAACTTCGGTGTGGTACGGGATGTCCATGTGCTTGTTCTCCATTTATTTCAGGCACTCTTGAAACTTTTGCTGCTTCAATCCCCGAGCCCGTATAAAGTTTACGACCGACGTGACGACTCTCATCTCATGTTCGAACTTCATCACTTTGGCACAGAGCGCTTCCTGGTGCAGTACGCTGTGATATTGCTTCAGTTCCACGCCACTATAGGTTTGCAGTAAAGCAACGGTTCCATTTTTTGCCCAATCATAGCTGGGGCTCCATCGGTGCAGACACCTGCGAGTTTTTCCCACGCTAGCTTGAGCGTCTTGACGACGTCATGGACCTCCTTGCTTATATCTTCTCCAGTAGTCCGTCCGTGCATTGAGGAAAGCTCTGCCAGTTCCTGAGTAACCACGAAGTTTTCATTGACACCACAGATGAAAACAAGTAGTTGAGCAGTATGCTTGATATCTGCCATCCAAAGCAAGGTGCACAAAATGACCGCAACGCTCCTTCAGCTGTTTTGATAGATCGTCTGCTTAAAGTGCACACGTCGCTAAACAGTAATTCTTGATAAGCTCAGATTTTAGAAGACTGACTTGATGTCCGGGCACATTTCTCTAGAACCAACGAGAAGGCACTCTTTTATTAAGTTATCTTTTGTAAATGAACTGCCTAAACAAGATATCTGTTGAGATATTCAAAAACAAGTCCTCGTAGCTGCTTCAGACATGCTTTTTTTTTGCTTTCGTAAAGATTTGTTGCTTAGGAAGTAACTTCCACTTTAAGTTCTCAGATTTCGTTAGCCTCTCAGAATTCGAAAGGGCGCTGAAATCACGGGCGTGTTTAGTCTCGTACAGGCAATGGACGTTGTACTCTTTAGGCACGGCGAGGGACTCGCGACACACAGGGCAGATGCACTTCAATGCAATCTCAATGAAGGTACCTGTATGTCCACTCGTGATTGAACTTCCGGCCCTCCTGGTCGCTTTTCTTCTTTTTTTGGAAGGCCGCTCATATTTCACGAGCAACAAGCTTCTTTCAACGAAGGCGGGGTCCCATCTTGTATTTTTCCCTTTTGCATTGATTTGGCATTGTTCATGTGGCTATACCACTGACCTCTATTATAGTAAGCTGGATCGCAAACTGCGGCCTCCGCAGCTGGGGCCGAGTGTCGTCACCGGCGGCCATTGACTGACACTACCAAATGCATGGGACTCTATGGGAAAAACGAGGAAAAGTGCCGTTACCCCCGTTTCTAAGCAGTTGTCGGCACTGCAACTTTTTGGCTGCTTTTCGGGAAGCCTGTAAAAATAGCATATGTGTATAAACATTAAAACTAGCAGCCCTCACAGTTCTTATAAATAAATGTTTTGTGGTCGAGAGTGACTCCGCTGGGTGAGAAATTTAGTGCAGCTCAATGAGACGAGTTACCTAGAGTTACCGCGGAGTCGGTGACGGTTTGGACAAGTTGGGCTTAGCAGACGACAAACTTGATAGCTTTGCTACGCGGAATTCACTCACCCTCAGAAATCCGCTGTCAACATTGATCTTTTTCGAAATTCATCAACTTCTGGGCTTCCCTGCGGACGGTCTCATTGACGGCAAGTTTCTTTATTCACTTTACTACGAGAGCAAGCTTGCCAGCTCAGCCGTAGGTGCTCCGGTACGTTTTTCTTTTTTTAATCGGCGTTCGAACGCTTGACAAATACCGATTCAATCTCTAAACACCCGACATAAGGATCGCAGCACACCATAAAATACTCGCCTCCGAGAACAGCAGGCATGCTTCAATATTCTTATTTTTGTGCGTTTCTCCCGTAGACTTGCGTGTATCGCCTGGTGTCAAGCAATGGCCGCCGGTGGCGACACCGATGGGCTCCCGATCCGCGATCCAGCCTACTACAATAGAGATCAGTGAGCAATACCCCTGGAAACGGATATACCCTTGATAAAACCAGTAATGGCTATACCTTTGGTATAGCGTTAATGGCTATACCCTTGGTACCGGGGGTAGCTTGCGGCACCTAGCCTAATTTTAAAAATACAAACATATGATTTCCAGGCTAGGTGGCTTGCGGCACCTAGCCTAAGTCTAAAAACACAAACATACGATTTCTCCCACCCTCCTAAGCCAATTGTTCCCTAACTATCCCAACTGGAAGAGAGAGGTTGATGGCTTACGTGGGGAAAGAGAGGAGATGATTTGATGAGAGAGTGCAATAATTTTTCGCGTTTCGTGTACAGACATGTTGATACAGAACCACACCATGGACAGGGACAGCTGCACACGATGTTTTATTGTTGTCTGCGGGATTAGTGGAAAGAGAAACTTTGAACTGAGAAATTGTAGTTCCTTCGCCGAAGACTGAGAAAGTTAGCTACGAGGGTTTCACTGGTGCTTGCCAAGCGGAGCGGGCGCTCGGTTGATTGAATAGAATAGTAAGCAACTTTCTGTGATGAGCCGGGACGTGGGCCGCTAAAAAGGTGCGCGCGGGCCGCATGCGGCCCGTTGGCAGTATTTTGTGCACTCCTGGATTAAAGTATACCTTTATGCTAGACATGTCAATGGGCTATGACTCGATGTACAATAGATCGAATGCCATTTTGGTTAATGCTCTTGGTCTTCCGAATTTTCGTGATGTGATTTGGTTTCAACTTTAAAATAGTCCGTTTATGAAAGAACCACATCAAAGCCATTTCCGCTGATAGTTCAAGAACCATAGGGCTTCTCCAATGAAACTTTAGATCTGCACCACCCTCTGTCCGCAAGCTGGCATAAGACACGTTCATCACACCAAAATTGGAATATGCCACCTCTATCTGGAACCCTCATCTAGTCTAACTTATCAATCATCTGGAGGCGATTCAAAAGAGGGCTACTCGTTTAATTCTATCCACATATGACCTTTATGTTAGTGTTTCCGCCTCAAAAAGTCAACTAACCTTTTTCCCCTACAGCTTCGTAGAAAAGTCTCGCAGCTCTGCATTCTTCATACAATTTAGTAACATCGTGCCGACCTTGAGACAACCTTATTATCACCTCCCGATTGAACATAATCTCGCCTTAACAATGCCTGTACCATCAAACACATTTCTGGCGCAACAAACGCGTTCAACCGATCATTCCTTCCACAAGCCATCAATGACTGGAACAGCGTCCCATCCTACATCGTCACCGCCGTCGCTCCGGAGAAATTCTAGTAATCTTTTCGATCACATTTTTCGTGTTTTAACACTTGTTACTCTTGACTAGTTACTGATTTATTCTGAATTAATTTGTTTTGTGCATGTATTGCATTGTATGATATGAATGCCCCCCCCTCTTCCCCATTATGTAAGGCCCTAAACGGGCCCTCATGGCACGTTCACACCGGAAGCGAATCTGCGCGTTCTCAACCGCAAAGCGGCTGGGATCGAGCAGAGGTTGGAGCGCGTCTTTGCCAACCGCTTTCGCGAACCGCGACGCTGACGTGACGTCGGTGGCTCTCGAAACGAGATGGCCTCTGTCGCTGGTGAGGCATCCAAGGCGTTGTACTTCTAGCGTTGCAGCAGACAAATCAATGGAGAGAAACGTAATGTTCACGTCCGACCCTTGAATCCTCCGCGAGAAGATTTGACTCCTAATGTTAACGGGCTTCACCCCAGTGATTTGGTTCGGGTAAGAGTTTGTGTATTATTCGGGTTGCCAAAGCCCGTCACCCGCTGCCTGCTAGTCTCTGCCCGTAGAACGTCGGAACCCGCCCCTTATCGACTGAAATGGCAGCTGTAGTATCCACTAAGACAGTCGCGTAAACTACTGAAATCTTTCGACACCGTGCATGACTACCACGAAGGCCGATAGAGACGTCGTGAGCCTCATTGAGTAGCCAACACACTACCACGGAGCTGGCAAAGTACCTGCGCTAGCTCGACCTGTAACGTTTACTAGTACCAAAAGGAATAAAGGGAACCTACCCATGAAATAAAGACTCGTACCAGACGTTGCATAGGTAATCCATACGGTGTTTATTTGAGCTTAATGTTCAACAAACACTAGACGGCATTGTCGTGCGAGTGACGAGAGGAGAGTCCGCCACCAACGAAGCCACGACCGGCTAGCGCCGAATACATTCCTCGCAGCACGGTCCGCCAGTGCCGCTCACAACTACAAAAATGATAAAAACGAACGAAGAGGGAAGAACTGACCCTCTATCCCTAAATACAGGTCCGATACTCATGCGGGAAGGGTCCACTTTCAAGAAAGGGTCGGGGGCATCCTCTTCTGAAGTCGAAAGAATCGCAGGCTGGTTTGGCGCGTCCATGTTTTTTTTTGTTTTTTTTTTCTGCCTAACTCGTGATGCGTGCGAACACACTGAAGAAAAAGCATCAGATTGCCAAAATAGTAGATGTTGGCTTTGGATTGTGAATTAAACTGGAATTTAGGTTGTAAACCAGGGTTGCCAAACGCAAGTCTCCAAAGATCACACGTGATCGCCGAGAAACCGCCAACCGCGTCTCGGTGTGTCTGAACAGGATTGCTGGCGAGCCGCATCCTCAACCGCTTTGCAAACGCATCTCAACCACCGGTGTTAATGCGCCATTAAGGTGTATTAAATAAATATTCATTTTCCAACTAAAGGCTGGAAGACGCCTTGCCAGGGAGTCCGGAACGAAATTCAATCAAAATTCGGAACATCCGCCAAACGTTCAACGTTATTATATAAAAGCGATGGTAATTACTTCAGACAAGTAAAAACAGAGTTTGAATAAAACCAAAAAAATATTTTCGATGATTAAATTGCACGATAAATATTCTTCGCAGTGTTTGGTTTCCTAAAAAGAATGCTTCGGTGCTATATTTTTTCTTTCTCGAATTTCCTAGATTTTCTGGTTTGGTTTATGGGGTGTTATATACTTTGTTCACCTTTAGGTTGAGACGACAGCCGAAGCTACAAGCGCGAGCTAGCCCGCGCTCCTGGCTTTGAGATATGCAATTCTAGCACAAGCGCTCGTTCCATGGGGAAGAAAGCTTCAAAGCAGCGACCTCGAGCTCCCGTGTTTGTGGCATTGGCTGCAGTCTCAGCTTAAGGGTGAAGTAACGAAATATGTTACTTATTACTTGTAAATAAAATAAACGCGTTACTGTTCTACGTTGCTTCAAAATAAAAGGAACGGGTTACCGTTACCGGTAAGAAGTAATGCACGTTACTGTTGCGTTACTTTTTTAATTATGAATGAACACGTTTTACTGTTTTGACGTTACAGGTATGCATAAGCGCCATACTAAAGAAACATGTTTATGAAGAAACTGCACATACTTACGCTTTCTTTCTTGCGGTTTTATCTAAATACACACAAAAAAATTAAAGAAAGACAAAAAAAACGGAAAAAATTCACATGGCTTGGCGTCTAAAATTTGAAAAAAAAAATGAAGTGTAATTTTTTTTTAAGTCATGAGGAGATAATACAACGAGTGACGTAACTCTCGTACCCGTTACTGTTCTAAATATGTAGAGAGTACGTTACGCTTTATTGAAAAAATATAACGCGTTATCGGTAACGCCGTTACTTGTAGCAAGTTACCGCCAACACTGGTTTATAATATATATATTCCAGCTAGACTTAACCCGTGCGCATGTTTATTAGAAATCAAATAAGATTTAACATTTTTAGATGTATATCTTATGTTTATTATTACATTCTTAAATTAGACATACATATTTATCATGGTTACGTTATTTATCACCAGGAAACGGTGTGCGTTCATTTAGTTTAGATGAATGTTGTTTAATTTTATTACTGTATCGTGTTCTGTACGTCCAAGGACACTGGATCTTGTCAAGCATCCGACTGGAAGTTTTTCCGGTGCTCTTGGCACAGATTTTTTGTAATAAATTATACATATAGACAGACGACGTTTTGAAAGATGTCGTCCTTCATAACAAACAACGGTAAGTTAAAGACGATAAGAGGAAGGTGACGACCGGGTTCCTATCTCTTATCCAAGCAATAAGGGAGCGGCGCGAAAAAAAAGAAAAAAACATGAAGTAGTCGGCAGGGGTGCAAACACGGAGCAACGAGTTAAGAAAGCAGAAGACGGCTTGGTGCCTCTAAGGCCATGGGTCTCGCAGTTCCCGACCCACAAATCCCTAGGGGGATAGCTTAAACACGGCCGTGGTGGGCGCAGTCTGATGAAGGCCTGTTGCTAAGAAAATGCTGTGTAACTGGAGCTTTAGTATGCTGGGTCGATCCCCACCCCTGCCCGTTTCGATGTGGATGAGCATCGTGCCGGCGTGCGGTCGTGTATCACTACCGCGTGATGCACGTTAAAGACACCAGGCTAGCGGTTGTACTGCTCTGGCTAAATTTTTCATCTACAGCTGGGAGACTTGTCGCCCGTTGAGGCAGACCAAGTTCTAGGCTGTATAAACATACACACAACCCATTTTTGTTTAGTAGCATGTTGAAATATATTATGCGGCCTAATAAATCTTGCCCTCCGTGTAGGTTTAGCAGGCAAGCTAGGTGATCTGATAATTTAAACGAAAACGTTTGATTGTCAGAATGATAATTCGCTAAATTTCTCATTAACACACTAAAAAAAATCAACAAACGGAAACTAGAGAAGGTGCAATAAAAGTCGAGTGGTTCCTCTATTTCTGCAGTGAATTAAAATGAACAAAGTTCCAACTTTGAAGCAGCATGGCCTCAAAGTTGGTATTTCATTCTGGATACACAATTTTTCGTAACTTTAAATGTGTTCTCGCTGTACCCATATTGTTTATGTGACACATACTCGTACAATATACGTAAAGAATACTAACAAATATTTTATCCGCGTTTTTCACGCGTGTTAAAGCAAACTTAGTGAAGTTTTTTTTTTATATAGTTATTAAAAGTCTCCGTTTGTATACTGCGCCGTGACGCGTCCCAAACGCGAATCATTGACCTTCGCTTAATCAGTTCAACAACTGATAAGGAAGGTCGGTATCACAATTCCATGGTCAAACACACTCAGTGGCGAAAGACATTCATTATTTGCACCACTTAGACTACATGGCGATTGAATCAAATATCTATAGCGCTACTTGTGATAGACTGACATGATTAAGCAAAACCGAGTCATTGGTGTTCCGAATGCATCGGGGTTAAGTATACATGCGGGAGCTTTTGAAAGTATAGTGGAGAGCCTAGATTTAAGAGAGGTTGCAACTCAAACCACGGAGAGCATTTGCAGTTTAATAGCGGATGCGTCCTGCGCTGATAGGTCGTGAAAGCGCATGCGCTGCGTTGTCGCGTGGCGAGGAGAAAAGCAGGCAGAAACGCTTGCAAACGATCAACGCTTTCGGCACCCCATCGCTGCTCGTATTGCAAACGCGGCCCACGCTACCAAATTTCACGAGCGGTTTGATAGCCAAGTTGTACAACTTATGAAAATAGCTAATGTACTTGTACCTGACCGCAAAAACCTTATCGGGGTTTTCTTGGATCAGCTGCAAAACCTCTGTTTTTTTCTTTTTCTGTAGACTTTGATACGCACTTTAGCTGTTTAATATGTTATATAGCGCCGTCATCAGCCATCTCGCTAAAGCTGGGGCAGTCAGTTCGACGTCAGCGCGCTGTACGTCTAACTAGAGATTTGGGGTGTCGTATATGCGAATAAGGGTGTAAGAATGCACCCTTTTTTAGAGTGTTGTCCCCCCTGAAGTTCACATCTGCGCTAACTCTACGCCCCCATAGCCTAAGTGGGACCCACGGGGTATTGTATGGGCAGTCCGAATTGACTTCTTCCAAAACCGACGCGCCCCATCGCGGCGAAATACCACACAATGCACTCTGGGAACTAATTGGCCACTCAGTTTCGGTTTCGACTGAGCAGCTTCATCTCATGCTATCGCGCCGCGACCGAACGCGCTGCTTGCGTTTTCGACTACCTGACTTTTCACGAATGTACAATACACTCATTCTCGAGCGATACAAAAACGAAGACCGGGGCATTTTCCTTGGTTCCCGAAACACCGGATATTGTGCGTGCGTATGGAAACGTAGTAAGACGTGGCTTAGTCACCTCACCCCACGAGTGCATCTTTGAGCTCGTGTCAGTAATCCCGTCTAGTACCAGTGAACTACAACTGAAATTTGGTCACCTCGAGCCCTACACGTATTTTGTTTGCCAAACGTCCGCTTGTTACTTCATTGGTTGAAAAGCAAGCCGCATCCTCAGAGGAGTATCAAAGTTGAGCCAGCGTTGGAGCATTAACTTTTAAGGAAACGCAATAAATTCGACCTCACACTGCACAAACGTTACTATGATGTCTTCCTCGTGTCATCACATATCTCACACTCAAATTTTATGCTGATATAAGATTAAGTTTTCGCAAACGCTGAGATCGGCTAGCTACGACAGAGGCCATAACAAGCGTCCCCTGCTCCTCGCTAATCCTTTTTGGACGACCTTTTACTGACGGCGAAGATCTGTGCCTGGACGGTGTGTCTGAAATTATCTCGGCATGCTCAGTGAGGAAGAAAGCAAACACATAACAAATATTATGGCCATTAGCAACCGTCAAATGCGCTTTGAATAATTTCGTTCGTTTCGCGCACCGGGGTTCATGCCCGTCCGGCGCACTTCCACTGAATGGTGCGACATTCTTCACACAAGTGCTCGACTTTTGCTTTCTTAAAACGGTTTGTATGTGCGAATGTGCCTATATGATTGCAGGATAACTTTATGCGTATACGCGATGTTGAATATATTAGTGAAATGCAAGCGGTTGGGGACTTCACGAATTCGTGCAGTGCTGCGGGGCAGTACAGATAAGCGACGAGAAGTGTGTTCAAATGCCGTGGTTCAAATGGAGCTTTTCAATGGCGCCTCCGAGTTTTACCTCGCGTACTCAGGCGTATTAAGAAAAACAGTAATTGCAAAAAGTTATATTTCGTCTATGGACGCACGAAACAAAGAAACTTCCTGATCAACCAAACTAATGTAAAGGCGCGAGCTCGATGTATGCATACTTATTGGTTGATACAGCTTGTTGATTCGTACACAAGCAAGATCCACGAGCTTCGCAGCGTCGAGATTCCCAGCACTGGCTAGTCCACATACCTCGAAACGCAAACAGAAAGGCTCAAGTACAAAAATACAACAAGCATGCGTTAAGACAAGCTATACGTCTCGGGCTTGTGCTAAAGCTTCGAGGTCTGGCCATTTAGGTTAGTTTAGAGACCACAAATGACACTCTCGGGACCAGAAAACATAAAATAACGGCCGTTTATAGTTCACGCTCTGTGTATGATCTCTTGTCGACGTGTCGATCGAAACCGAAACCATGGCACTCTCCTCCCTGGCCAGCTAGTTCCCAGAGTGCAACGCGCGCCGTGTTGCATGCAGGGCTTTATGGAAGTAGTCTATTGGGCGTGCCCACGCTGAAACCACGCGGGACCAACGTGGGTTTGTTAGGGGCTGCCCGAGCACCCATTGCCTACGTGGGCCCCACCACTTGTGCTATCTGGGATGCCATCACTTGCATGAATGTGCAATTATGCTATTGTAATTATTTTTCCTGCATTACTATTCAATCTAGTCACTTATCAGCATAAAAAGTGGGAACGGTTTAGGGTCGCACTTGTTGAGACTACTATATCCGCTGTGACTTCTATTTCGGCACCAAAACATACACGGCGGAAGGGGTTACCGGGAACCCCCCCCCCCTCCCAAACGGATGCGCCGGAAATTATGACCGAAGTTTGGACGCGCCCAAGTGGGGACGTGCTGCCTGAAATCAGCGGTGAGACATGGTTTTATGAAAACAATACTAGTTGTGCAGCAAATCCTTGTAAACTCAAAGTTTGTGCAAGCATTACTTTCCTGTCCTTCTATGCTAAGCTCAAACGTACCCATCAAAGAGCTTTTTCCGTTTGTTTTTACGCAAAAACATGTTTTCAAAACAGATAGTGGGTGATTCTTTTTTTGTAGTTGAAGTGTTTGTCAAATTTCCTTGTTTGCGGATCTGCCAGGATGGGTCTGGGGCTTCCCCACGCTTGAGTTTTTCCCTGCCCCTTTTGGCCTTTGGTGCTAATGAAGTATATGATTTGATCGGCGTGAAAAGTTCAAAGATTTAGGGAAGCAAAACTAAAAGAGCACGAAGAAGTTACGCAGATATATCGAAAATTAAAGGTTCGATGCTTGACGAAGGTGTGTAGTGAATAATTGTAAAAAATACCTTGCGCAGCGGAGTCGCCACGTTCTTCGCTTTTGTGTCCAGCACTGTTCACCTGTCTCCAACCTAGTGGATGTTATTTTACTGCTTTATGCTGCCTCTAAATATGCGACCTAGACCGGGTGCTTCTTTTTAATGAACAAAATATTTGTTAAAACAAAGGGTTCACTGATTCGTGAATGCAGTCTTTACCATGTATTTCTGAATCTCGGCGGATATTATACGAGCAGATAAGCGGAACGTTTTGTAGGGTAATTAACTAAAATTCGCTAATGAACTTTTTGACTAGTGGCCTTACAAGCCATGTTGCAATTGCAGTCTTGGAGGCTACTACCATGGAAGGCTTATTAAATTTACGCTACGTAAGATGAAGTCACCGGCTTGGAGATATTCGCCAACAAACATTTCGCCATATCGGCTGCGATTCGACAGTTGTGTGCAGAGATATCATATTTTTGATTTCGCAGCCGATACAATACAAAGTTTGTCGGCGAATATCTCCAAGCCGGTGGCTTCAGTTTACCTTTCGTAAATTGATTTAGCCTTCCACGGTGGTAGTTCTCAAAATTGCACTTGCAACATTGCCTGCATTTCAACTTATTAAGAAAGTTAATTAACGAATTTTAGTTAATCGCCCTAACAAAATGACGGTTATTGGCTCGTATAATCTTCCCCGTAAATCTTTCGCTTACCACTGAAATCAAAGAGATCTCTAAAATCATTGCCGAGAAAGAAGGTAATTTTCTTTCAACATCGTTCTCGAATAGGCCGAAAATGCTCAATACCGCGCCGTCATTGCCGGTTCAGAAACAACATTCACGGAAATACGATTTGTGTACCACATATCCGTCGGCGCGAACTAACAAATGTTCCGCCGAAATCGCGAGTGTCGGAAAGGTACCGGCACGATTTTCCCGTTACGACGACAATGTCGGCACTTTACAGAATGGTCCTCGCACAACTTTCCCGATCCGACGCGAATATCGGCACAATACTCTAAATGACTCGTACCGCTTTAGTGGCCCGAATTCTGATCACACCCGAAATATTACGTCATAGTGAAGCCGTGTATTCCACTAAAACCGATTTTAAAGATGCGACCAGCTGCTCGTTAACAAGTGGCAAGGGTATTAGCTTTTAGTCAAGCAACCGTGGGCGACGACGTAACGTCTTTCTTTTAGCCGGAAAATTCCATCGTGTTCTGCATCTAACAACGCTGCTACCATAATCGCGTATCGCCATTTCATGCACGCCTTCATTTTTCTACTTTCGTCAGCGCGCACCGAGCCTTGTTGTCAACAGTGAGACCGCAAAATACGTCTCACAACACTAACATCCCTGCCGGCTGCCCGCCGTTCGTGTGAATGCTTGAGTCGGGGAGGGAGTCCCGCTGGTTCGGCCGATCACTGACGTCACGCACGTCCCTCCCCGAAAAGCATGCCGCGTGTGAATATCCTTTTATTGTTGCCATCTCTCTCTAGCAGATAGTTTCGGTTTTACCGTAGACGCACGAAACCAAATTTTAAGCCGTAATATTTATAAAACTTCACACAATATCGAAAACAAAGATATCATACCTCTGTAATTTGTTGACGCTGATTGAGCTGAAAACGATCGTAATCCCAAATTGGAAAATCCCTTGGGCGTCTAAAGCCGCAGTCTCGTACTGGTAGAAACTGAGGGAGAGGAGGAGATGAAAACGAGCGAAAACGGCAGAGACCCGAGTTCTGGTTAAGAAGGGCAGTGAGAGGGATAAAAGGCCGGAAACAAGGAAAGCTGGAACGACTTTTCTCGTGCACACCCTTTTCCCGCTGGCACTGTCTTTCTTATGTTTTATCTGACTCTAGTGGGTAGACGCAAAGCAAGCTGCATTTGTCTCTACCCAATGTTCGAACGCTTTTGAACGCCGAACACCTGCGTCCGGCGTTCGGCGTTCGTGTTCGAACAGCGAGTAGAGACAAAGACTTTGCGTCTACCCCCTATCATTCCAACCAGAGCTTGGGTCTCTGCCGTTCTCGCGCGTTCTCATATCCTCCTCTCTCTTTGTACCAGTATGAAACTGCCAAGGGTTATTCTTATCCGCGGGACTTGCTACGCGCTGCCTTTCTTACCCTGTCAGGGAATATAGTAGGCTACGAGAGCCGTTGAAAAATCTCCCGAAAAACAACGAGCACTGCAAACTTATAGCCTAACTATATAAAAAAGAACTAAAAACAACAACAACAACAACAAGGCATTTGTATTGTTTTTATCTTTAAAAAAGTTAGTTTCGAAACAGACCCAAATCAAGTGCCTCGCAAAGAACGCTTGCTTCGGGAGTGCCGCCATCTGGCGGCTGCCCTCTAGCGCCATCGCCATTCTGGCCGCTTTGGAACCTTCTGAGCGCATCTCAATAGCCTAGCGCCGGACCACGCTGAGATCGGCGCTCCCGGCATCACAAACGCATCAGCGATAAAAGATGCGATATATCAAAACTTCATCCGGCGAACTAAGTGAACTGTTGAGCGCTGCTGCCCCGGGGGAAAATGGGGCCGGCGGAAACTTCAAAACTCATGGCTCGCAGCTGTGACCCCTTCTATTGCGAGCCGTCTAATGTAAGCGGCGTCGTTTGTCAGACGCCGAAAGGAGGACGCCGACGAGGTTCCGGGGTACGGAGAGACTGCAGCTGTTTCCACGGGGTGTGTATATGTGTGTGTTTATATAGACTGCAATTTCTTCGAGGTTCTCCGGGTTGAGACTAATGAACTGGCAAGATGAATACATCTCTCGCCGTTGAAGAATGACCCCGAACTCAAGGCAAGCCACAATGGGTGTGCGTGTAGCGGCGACCCCTTCTCGATGTCAGATCGTGTGTTCCGGTTAAATGACAGATTGATGCCAATAGATGATGTCGGTACACTTAATTTTTTTGATTATTTTGGCGTGACAACGTCTTACGCGGAGGGATGTCTGTACGGAAACATTGTGCAACGAAAACAGACCACATTATAACAGCGTATTGACTGATCTGTGACTATAAACCGGAAAGCAATTTTTCTCCTGTCGTTATGTACCTGCTGTGCTTCAATCGATTCTTCACTCGTTTGAAACACGTCCAGTGACTACCCTCCAGCGCAGGCGCGGGGTGAAACGGCGCTTTCGATGAGCCGTCCGAGTGCGCCCTCAGTACTGTTTGACTCGCCGTTGCTAGAAGACGTGTCGTTCGATTGATTTGGTTCTGTATCATTTGAAAGTGTAATAGACAAACTCCACAATAGTTGCCAACATATAACTTGTGAAAATACGGTGTTACAAATTTAGCGCGAAAGTTACAACGTGAGCCTAAAATTGACAGTCGAAGCCTATGTCTCTGTTTCTATTACTTGCCTTGCCCTGAAATGTTGAGTATCGATAGTCCTTATCAAGCTAGACATGATGTTGAAAGAATCGTGGAGATATCTCTATCCGTTCAAGAGATATATCTCCAACAAGATGATCATAGTACGTCCGAAGCTGACATGACTTCGTCAACGCCGCCATCATGTGACACGCCTCGCATGTCCAGGGCGGCCGCGGTGATGAGCGATCCGGAGCAAACAAGTAATAAAGCAAGCGTTTACAACAAATGCGAAACAGCAATGCACAGAAACAAAAGCCACCTCACTGTGATCCGGTTTCTTGTGCAGCGTTTAGTAGTCGATGAATTCTGTGACTAACAAATAAATGCACTCCATTTGATGCTTGTGTTCCATTGTATTAATTCCATGCTTTACAAATATATTTTTTTCGTCTTACATTCGATACACGCGTTTTATTTCACTAGACTCGGCACATGGACAGCCTACATTTTTCTTTTCTCGCGTGGTTATGCATTTGTTTTAGCGTTGTGGCTGAGTACTAGGAGCTATATAAAGCTTTCTTTTTTTAAACGATGGCATCTGAGAAGTACAAATTAGCAAGTTATATTTATACATTCTTATTTATATGTATACCGTCGCAACTAAATATGTCGCCTTTATTTTGGTTGAGTGAGGAATGCAACCCGGGGATCGCTCAGACTATGTCATATCGCGCTTTTTTTACAATCTATAGATGACGTAGACGGTACAAAAACTAAATGAAGAGCATAACGACACACTCCAGCAGACATAATCGCCAATGTTGAAATTCTGGCACACTGCACGACACTGTTTGCGCCAACACGACATCGGCGCTTTTTTGCGCTTTACGTCGAAAAGGGTATTGACGGGAACCAAACTTTAACCACTTAGGTTTGTGTTCCAAGTGGGCAAATTTCAACACAGCAATAGTTTTGATGACAGTCTTTTGATTCTAAAAAAAAACAAAAAAAAAACGGTCGATTGTTTGTTTGAGCGAACAGTGTCGGGCAGTGTGCAAATGAAGACGCAAGGTATGAGGAACCGGTGATCCCATTTAGTGTACTTCGTATGACCGCGTGCCTTGAGAGCCGATCAATTCTGGCGGATGGATGAATAAAAATAGCTGAACATTTTAAATCAGTGTGGTTTCGCTGTCGGTTCCTCTTTTATATGGTTCGCACTATAGAGCCACTAAATAACTTACGCTTCGCAGAGATGACACTTCCGCCATCTTGGTGGTTAGAATCATGGTAGTCAGTTATCTGAAGATTTATGTGAAATCGCAGGAACCGTTTTTGTATCCACCAGAAATGTTAAATCAGTTCGCGACAGTGCAAGACGAAATCACCTGAGCTTCCTAACACCGCATCTAAAGATGAGGAAGTCGCGTTTTTAAATTGTGACGATCGACAGTTGCGCCGGCTCTTCACTAAGCACCAAGATTGCGGAGCCCACTAGCAGATCGGGGAACGGAGTGTCCATACTCTAAGCGTGGCTCATTCAGTTACTCTACAGTTCGCACTTTGGCCAGCTCTAGTTCCCATGCAGGTGGGAAACGGAACAAATGGTCCCGGAACAAATGGTCCCAGAACAAATGGTCCGGGAACTAATGGTCCCAAGTACAAACTAGGAAAAACTGGTCCCAGAAAAATATCGCCAATGTGGCCTCTGCGTTTTCGAATAAATTCGATAAAATTCAGTAACACTCGCTGAATTTCGAGGCTACCGGTTGCACGAACTCGACCGGATTTTATACTTTTCTGGGAAGCTCAGGAATGTTTTGCGCTATGGAAACCTAATGCACCTATAAAGGCATTGAGCTCCACTCGTTATGTGTGCTACCACCACGCGTCATGACGAGATGGGAGTAATAGTTACATGGCTTCAACAGTATACCCAGATGGGAAGGCACTCACTTGATCCAATGACGTTTTAGTGAACGCCCGCGTTTCACCGAATGAAACTTTAGCGAATAGGCGGCCGCCGGGAAGCGGCGTTTACGGGTGGGCTAAGTGGGTTCACATTCTTGTAATGAGCCGTCGCAGACTGTCGCTGCGAACCGGCGAAAGCGCCGCAGGGGTTGGGTTAACACGCGCCCCAGTTATTCGCTAAAACGTCGATTCGCTCAAATGTCACTGTTCGCTCAAAACGTCATTCGCTCATGTGATATGGACCCGTAATAACTCCTATAATATCGTATAAGGTCACTAATTAACAGTTAAGAGATAACTGTTGGACAATATTAATTTCGAAAATATTCTGGCGATTTTGAATACAATTAAGTCCATTACCCGACCACTTTCTTCGAAGTAACCGGCCTCAAATAATAGGTGAGATCCTTCATTCCACCAGGAAAACACTGATTGCATAACAGATGAAGTATATTGCATGGTATATCTCAGTTTCAAAACAATCTTTTTACGGGACCATTTTTTCCAACCTTGGACTTGGGACCATTGAGTTCCGGGACCATTTGTTCCTACACCCCATGCAGGGTAGTGTTGTAAAACGGTGGTATGTATCAAAGGGCCCATTGAAGAAAATGATGTGCATTCAGTATAATTATCTACCTTATTAGATTTTAATAATTAAATTCTTAATTATTACTAACTTTAAAGTAGGATTTCAGTTAGAAACTTGATGCAAATCACCCAAAAATAATAAATCCTCCCATTATACAATGGTATAATACGCGCAGCATTTTACGGCGTTCCGAAAAAAATTTTCCGATTTCGACGCTTTTCGAGGTATCCGTTTCTTATCGGAGTGCATCTCCGCTTCAGGAATCCCGCCACCCGTGGTCACAAGTACGGAAAGGGTGCCGTTCGTGGCAAATGCAATTGACAGTGCTTGTGCTCCTTTCTTTGTGTCAGTTTATGCAACTCCCCTCACTTCCGCCTCTTCATCTATTCACAGAAACCACTCTGAATGCCGCTAAAAATATTATCGCCCACAGTGACCGCATACAGGTGCCGCAGGTCAAGGACTGCCTGCCATGCTTCATAAAAGGCGTCTGCCCGAAATTAACCCCCTTTTGCCGTGAGGGCGCATTTTGCCTCTGATGAATCCAGGGTGGGGAGATTGAACAGCCTGTCTGTGAGCCAGGCATCCTAGTCTAGATCAAATCTTTTTGCAACACAACCGGGAAAAAAAGCTCTACAAGTCCTCTGCTGTTCTATGGCTGGGTGTTTTCTCCTGCGTACTCGACTCGTTTCCAGCGTTTGCTACGCTGGAGTTGAAAGAGTCCATGGCGTTAAGGGAAGATCTTATTTTGCTATTCTTGTAACCATTCCTTGTGTCACATGTAGGGCTGGGCAATTGATCGATTAACCTTCCGATTAATCGATTAAAGCTTTAATCGCGATCAAATGTTTTAACCGGTTAATCGGTTTTTTAATCGGTACTCAAAAATAAGTCAACTGGACGCACACATGGCTCTATCCTGGACGACCTGCCCGAACTAGGGGTGACTCATGCCCCCCCCCCCCCCCCTCCTCTTAAGGAAAACGCTGCGTGGCGTGTATCCGGTCGTTCTGTCCCGAGCGGTTGTCCGTTCCCAGCCAGGTGCTATGAGCAAGGTTCAATTCTTGCACTCGCGAAGCGTCACGTGTTCGAGGATATACATTACAGTTCTGCCGAGTCCAGACGAACAAGCCGGGCCCGCAATTGATCCCCGCGCGACCGCGAAACTTCACGTGTTGAGGATCTATTACACATCCTGCCCAGGCAAGACAAACAAGCAGAAAAACAAGCTGGGAAGCTAACAACGCCATGGTTACTTGTTCCAGTATTCGGCCCGTAAAAATGGACGAGTTCACGAGTATGAAAGGCTATCTCGCTGTAAAGTTTGGGTTTAAAGTAAACTTCAGCGGTGAAGTTTTTAACTCGAAGGAAATCCACTGCATCATCTGCAAAAAGACGTTTTCGTACAGTGGAAGCGTAAGTTCGCTTTAGTATCACCTACGAGCGAAGCACCCATGTACCATCGGGTTCAAATGAAATGCGAACAGTGACGGAACTTCGAGCCCACTACGGGTGCAGCTTCCGAGTTTGGGCTATGCTTGGCGAGGTTCAAACACATCCGAGTAGGACGCACAACCTCGCAGCGCCCTACTCCGATATGTTTGAACCTCGCCAAGTACAACCCAAGCTTGGAAGCTGTGCCGGTAGTGGGCTTGAAGATCCGTCACTGTTCGCATTTCATTTGAAGACGATGGTACGCCGCTGCAGCAAGGACCATCCGCCAAAGCGCAGACAACAATCAACGCCTTCTCATCGAGGCCAATTTCTCTGAAAAAGAAGAAAGCATCGCCCAAGCCCTGACTTCTTGTCTTCCTGTCGGAGAATGTGAACAAACTTCTTTGTCTTCGGAGCTGGAGCAAAAATATACGAGTCTTTGAATCGTTGAACTCTATGTATCCTCCATTCTAAATGTCCTTTGCGCCGTGTAACAGAGAGTAAAATAAGTCTTCAAAGGCAAGACGAGTTGTTGCATTCGTTTTAATATATTATTTATAAAAATCAACGCAACCGATTAATCGATTAATTAATCGATTAAAGGGTGGCGATTAATCGGGTTAAAATTTTTAATCGACGCCCAGCCCTAGTCACATGGCTTTCGTTGTGATTTTCGTCTACTTACTAGACATTCCCCTTCTAGAAGGAGGTTATGCGGCGCGTTTTACAGAAAAGGTGGCTTTTAGTTTATTGTGAAAATCGAGAGCAAATTTTCTGCACGAAATGTGACGAGATACCTAAGCCTGGTAGATTATTGCAATAGAATTAATACATCGAAAATGTATTACAATAATCAGATACAAATACATATTTCAAATAGATCTGAATACGAAGATACAGGCACTCAAAGTATCCCTAAGATGCTATCACGATACATTTGAATTGCGATACTTCTCAAACCTGTCTCAGATGAGGCCACAGCACCGAACGGTACGCAAGTGAAGCGGGGAAACGACGAACTGGCGCTTATTCTGATGAGCAGCGAAAATGAATTCCCTCTGGAAGCTGTAACCAAAGAAAGGAAAAGAGAAAAACAACACGTGGCTGGAACTGCGATATTAAGCCTACACATTTTGTTCTCAAATGGTTCTGACCTGAAACCACCAATACTGGCATCTTTATTTTTGAACTAGTAAATCTGCGTCAGTGTCGACTGCAGTCGCTTTCAACCATATGCCATTTAAACAAATGAGAAAAAAAAAGAAAAGATTTTGTTAAATGGCCAGGATATAGAATATTGACACCGTTGGTTTGCCGGGACCGGTTATAACGTTCGCTTTCACGCCTAGCTTTACTGGAAATCATAACGAGTATGCGTACCAAAAACATTCTCCCCGCGAAGTCGCCCCCCCCCCCTTTTCCCGTCCCTTGAGTTTTCCTTCTAGCAACCTAAAAAGACGTTAGATGGTTAAGACTGTCACGTGAAAGATTTGAAAGGAAATCCTTTACGGAACGTGGATGGCGGAAGCGGTAAGCCTTCTGTTGCCTCTGCTCTGCCACTACCCTGCATCAGGCCGAGCACGCGTCATTCCCCATTTTTATCTTCATCCTCAATCGGGAAGAGCGGGCGTAAGGAAAAGGGGTGCTGAAGAACGCGCGACGCTCCGCTTTGTTACAGCCAAGATTTTCGGCGTAAACAGACTGGATAAGCGGTCCCCGCATTTATCGATCGCACGCGGAGTCGAGTGCGCTTTCGCATAAGGCGCCCCAAATTCTGAATCCGGCAGGGGTTCGGGAAGGAGGCAAAGTCCCGTAACAAGGAGCGAGATGCATTAATGCGCCGGCGAAACAAAGTCTGGATTATTCCGGCTCATGGAGATCGAAGACCCGCTCTGCCGTGGTGCGCTCAAGCGCTGCAGATGAGCGCGGCGTCGAACAAAGTGCGGGCGCGCTCCTGTGCTCCCTCCTGTGTGCGTTTGATAGATGTGTGGTGCGTGCGAGTACGTGCGTGTTTAAGCATGAGTGTGGCGCCGCCAGGCACGGAACGAAAAAAAGCCTTTTAACACAGAGCGTGTTTTATCAGCCGAATTCCAGATAAAGAAAACAACAAGATCGTCCGTTATTTTCACGGTTATCAAATGTTTGAAGCCATTTAGTACACAAGCTCCTAGGGCTTACTGAAAACCAATATAGAAAAATACCCCTACAAGGATCGAACCTGCGATCAAGAGTTTGAGAGCACGGCCCATTCTTTGCCTATCGTGTAAGAAAAACTATAGAGTGCGAGGGGCGCTGGGAGGCGTAGGGTTTACTCCGCGGAAGGTTGTTTTATTGCGTAACGGAACTAATTCTTGCTTTCTTGTTGAAAGCTACATGAGGAGCATGCTTTATCAGGAACTCGCGCAGTTGAACGGGGAAGAGAGCACGCCCAGAATGAGCGCGCACGGAGACGGAAATATAATATACGAAAAGAATTCGCGAGCATCTTTTACGTCACATATTTCTAGACGGTGTCCAGAAGTGCTGACTTGCGGAGGACATTTATACAGCTTATTCGTAAGGCATTCAAACACCATTTTGTGAACGAATTTAGCGTGAGAGAGGAAAACAAACAAGCAGATATTGTGGGCGAAATAATTAAGAGCGCGTTTGTCAATTATTCAATCAGTCCTGTAGATTTGTTCTTCCTAGGGAAAGTAGATTTTAATGTCCTTGGGGCTGACGGCGAGGCGAGTCGCCGGACTTGTTCGTCTTAAGCTAATCCTGAGTTCCTTTTTTTACTCTGCAGTGCGCCGCCTGTGAGAATCAAACGCCGAGAGGTCCCTGAATCAATGAAGGTTTTTGGGCATCGACTGGAGCCTAAGTCGATTTTCCAAAGCATTCCCGACTCCAGCAAAACGGGCAGCATATAGCGGGAGGCCACTGAACTAGCCGGAACAGGTTCTTTCCCGATTTTTGCTCGTCTCTTATGGCTTCCGAGGTCACATGTTGTCAGCGGCTAATGAAATAGCCGCCGAAGTGAAAGCGAGAGCAGTTGCGTTGGTTTTCTCTAAAGTAACGAAAACGTCAGTAATGACAGCGTCAGAGGGAAAACTTTGACTCATATAGGCCTAAGGAATTAGGTGTACCTTGCATTGCGTCTCGTACTGCGTAATACGACGGCTCTGTCGCAGGGGTGCACAGAGAAACTATAAAAAAGTATCCCGGGAATACAAATACTGAAATACATGTATTTTAAGTGCCAAAATACACATTTCGCAAAAATGAGTAAAAACGCATCCTGGAATACAGATACAGATAAATACTGAAATATTGAAATAATATTAAAACAGTGCAAAAAAAAAAGACGAAGGGCCAGTGGAGGGAGAACATAGACACAGCGCTAACTTACAACTGACACACTTACTTGTGCACGGTGAACAAGTAAACATAAAAAGGACCTTGCCCGCGTCATAGCTTTTGCTAGCGGGCATGTGACAGCGCTCCGTCCATAGCCCTAGCGAGTGTCGAGGTTCATTTTATTGGGAAGTCGGGCAAGTACGTGTAGGCGTGTGTGGGTATGATGGGGCAGGGGTATGTTATCGGGTCCATTGTTTTAGTGTCTATCTGTTTTTTTTTATTGTTTACTTGTTGTAGCGTGCAAGAAATGTGTCAATTGTAAGTTAGTGCTGTGTCTGTGTTCTCCTATACCGGTCCCTTCGTCTTTTTTGCGCTATTTTAGTACCATTTCCAAGCTGACCAAATAACTAGCTTCACTACACACCTTGTTACATACTGAAATACTTTTTTCCTAACGAGGCCTTGGTTTGCACACACATGTTATAATAATGCAGTGCAGTTCAAACAACGTTATTGTATCGAAACTATCAAATATGGCACTGAATAGGAAAATTAGAATCATCAAGCAGTACACATGTTTATTTGATCATAAAACGAATTTGTAAACTTCAAAAAGTCAGCAGAAGTAGCATTTCAAATGAGCTATAATCAAAGGGACCGACGATTTGGTCGCAGTACCAGACTAGCGAAAGGAAAAAAGCCTCTCTACGGCCGCCAAAACCAATAAATACCGTTTTAAAGGAGCCCTGGGATGATTATGGGACCTTTTCCTCCTTAGCTTTCCTCCTCAACTCAAAAACGAAATGAGAAATCACGTGGCCGTGACGTATACATCACCAAATGCGATAATTCCAAGCTTCCACCGTTTTTCTAAGCACACCATGAAACTTGTCATTCTTAAGTGATGGTAAGTTTCGTCACGGCGCTCGTTGGCCACGAACGCGGATCCAAACAATCGTCGACGCATTGGCTGTTGACGAGTGCACACGTCTGAGTGACGCAGTGGTCGTGTCCTAGGCAGAAGTATCCAGGAGGGGGGGGTCCCATGGGGCCCGGCCCCCCCCCCCCCGAAGTCTTCCCTTTTGCTGATGCCTCCTCTCCCTCCTCCCCCTCATACAGCATTTTGTCATGGGCGCCCCCCCCCCCCCCCCCCCTTCGAAAAAAAATCCTGGCTACGTGCCTGTCGTGTCTAATGCGTGAGCTGCTAAAGCGGAAAAAGTGGATGGAGCATTGGAACGTCTTCCCTGGGGGGTCATCAAGGTAACGAAAGACTTCTCACACACGGGCCTGTGCCGATCTTGCTGAGGACGAGGAATCACCGTCTTCGAAGTCATAAAAGGCGTGGACATGGTCTTCCCTGAAGTGAGCCCTGTTTTGCCTTAGTTCTTGTTTGGAACATCATGATTGTCAGCTTTTCCATATAACTTGAAATGTGAGGATGCGTCGTAAACTGTTAGACCCACTGAATCAACACGAAATTAGAAATCAGGGAAAAACGTCTACGTGCCATTCCTCGAAACATTCCTATTTCTTTTCATTTTGGTGACTTATTTGTTCAATGTGCATAGTAATATCTCGCTCCCTTCTCCGGGATCCCTCGCACCAGTCAATTTGACACCAAATATATCGAGATACCTAAGCCTGGCAAAGTATCGCAATACAATCGATACATCATAAAGGTGTTTCACTACTAAGCTACAAAGAAATTTCTTAAAGGTATCTCGATACAAAGATACAAATACACGAAAGTATCTCTACGACGCTATCGCGATACTGCTCAGCCCTGCTCTGTCGTTATTGTCGTATCAGTGTTGCCTAGACAGCACAACCTACGCAACGGCATGAACCAGACATCGGGCGTTTAACAACGTTCATCAACGCTGTGCGAGGACAGTAGCTAGTCCTTTCATCGCTTCCCCGAAGAAGGCCAAGCCCCTGTTAGCTCGCTTACTCCAAAACACCGGCGCAGGTTTGAAACGTAGTGGATACAAATGGAGGCAAACTATTTTGAGGCCAATGTCTGCCTGCTGAAATTCGACCGTTGTGCGTTTAGATGGCAGATGGCACGGCACGCCCTGTTTTCGACCGCCATATTCCCGAGACTGGCGACCGTAATATGTCGATATCGATGGAGTCGCGAATATCGTTCATACTTCGCTGTTTTGTTCTAGATGGCATATATTAAACGGGCACTGACAGCCCACGACTCTCACTCCTCTCTATCTTTTCCGCAAGACGTCCTTCAAATGCTGCTTGAAACTTTTAAATTCGTATTAGAGCGATACAAACCGTACACTTATATATTTGACGGGTTACTGACCCTCGCTCGGTGTTTGCTTGGGTTTAAATTATGCACGGTGAATCACTGCGGACTACGCTCATATGTAGACACGCATGCTAAGTACAGTACGTATTACAATGCATTTCACTTACTGTCGCAACAATTTGCAAGGTCCCCCAAAAATAATAAAACAGTTCATTGAAGTATTCGGTCTTATTTCAATGAATAATCTGACAGTAACAAAATATCTTAACAGTCTGCTCCCGGCTTTAGTTGCCGTCAATCTCGTACAGCTAGCTTGCGCATTTATTCAAATCTTTACATATATTCAGGTAAACGGACGGTGCATAAAACAATTTCGGTCGCAGAAATCAAAGGAACCGAAACTTCAGTCCATCGTTCGAAATTGTTCGCTCATACTTGTTTGATATTTACGGCAAACAGTGCGACGAGGCTTTATTTGAGAAGCGAGCAGACCCGACCCTTTCTTCACGCCCGATTGACTAAACGCAGTGCCAACGACGAAGTGTTTTTTTCTTTCTCTAGTATCCTGGTGAACCTTTGTTTTGTTTCTTTCCAGTTCTTCCGGGCACTCGGCGCGTTCTCTCCTTTATGCATTCGTCCGCTGTTTCAGATCCGGAGAGTTTGAAGAAAAGCTCGCGCGTCACTCGCACCCTTTGCAGCAAAGCGAAAGAAGACCCTTTAGTGGAATAAAGTGTAAATATAAAACAAAAGCCAGACAAAAATAAAGTGAGTAAAAAAAAAATCTCGCCTTGCCGTCCCGGTACGGCAGTTTCGTTTGCACCCAACTCTTCTATTATTATTTCTTGTTTTTGTTTCACGCGCCTTGTTTTATGTACACTCTTTCGAGAATTTACGAAAGTCAGCAAAAAGTATGAAGACGTCGGCTGGGCCCAGGCACCGCTATTTTTACTTCTTCCTTCGTTTCTCACTTTATTCCTCCCGTGCAGTTTTCGGCGCGCGCGCGTGCGCGGGCAACCCTTTGCCAATTTTTAGACAGCGAAATAAATCCGACGCAAAAACAGCGGCGGCTCAAAACAAACGAAATAAAATCTCTGGGTCATATATGAATTTTAAATCACTGCAACGTCGCGCCGTGTAGCGAATCCCCCCCTATACGTGGCATACATAATGCAGACCTTGCTCCTCGTGACTATGCATTCCTCCGCCGCAAGATTCTTCCCTTGTTTCGGCGGAAGAGATTCCAGTGCCTTGCGAGGTGCCCATATCTCTCTCACACTCTCGCCTTTCTTTCTCTCCTCGGCGAGCATCTTCCAGCAGCGCGCACGTTCCCAGGCTGCGACTATTCGATGGCATCGGCGTCGCGCTGGCTGCGTCGACTCGTTTTGAAACGAGGGCCCTGGCCCCAGTCGAAACGAAACCACAACCCTGACGGTTGTCTGAAATTTGTCATCACATCGCGAATGAAGGCGGTGTGGGTGCAATGAAGTCAGAGTCGTGTTCACTGCGCAACACCGTCAGCACAAACGAGAAATTGCCGGGTTTCTCTGTTTTTCCTCTTAGAATCGAAAGAAAAAAGCTTTCAGCGATAATACTATAGTCTGCTGCAGCTCAAGAAGGTAGGGCGAGGGAAAGGAAGGTCGGGGAGGAGAAAGACGGAACGATGGAGAGGAGAGGAGGATGTTTACCCCTCTCCCCTCCAGCGTTCCGTCTGCTTCTTCCTCTCCAGCCTCCTTTTCCCTCGCCCTACCTTCTTGAGCTGTTACTTACCATACTGTGGTAGAAAGTGTACATTTGTGGCACTCACCTATAGTGCCACAAATGTAAACTTTGTGGCACTCGCCTAAGCATCATCGAAGCCTGTCCGCTTCACACATATTTATGGTTGGAACATGTCCGCGGAAAGCTTTTTGCATGGCTGCCAACGTGACAGGATCTGTCAAGCAAGGAAGAAACAAGCCACAGACGGTGTTAGCAGACTGTTCTTTGAATGATGTATCAGCACTCTGACCGCAGCTTTAGGAGTCAGATTTGGTGCCCGGCGATACACGTTCGAAGAAAAATGCTAAAAAAAGTGCCGATGTCGTGTTTTGCGCTAACGGTGTCGAGCGGTCTATATATACTCTCACCTGACAACGTGTCGTACCCTCACCCACTTCTCTACGTCGTACGACGTCACACAGGTACGTTTACTACCACTTGACGATGTCGTTCTGTTCAATCGGCAGCAGACAATGTAGCGGCCAAAGGGATCTGTTCACTCGTCAGCGAAGGGATTTGAAGCGGGCGAATCGGGCTTGTGGAAGGGGCACAAGATACATGTCTGAGAATTCATTTTTTCAGCAAATCATAGGGGCAGTCAATCGAGGCGAAAAATAGAAGGATCCCAGCGATCGACGAGGCTCGTAATACGAAAACAGCCGAAGCTTCCCGTATCCGAGCATTACAGATTATAACGGACGCATGCGCACGGCACATTCTATGCTACCTGAGTTTATGAGAATGATCGAGGCCACTTTAGATTTTGCTCTAATAGTATTTCAAGCTTCGCCATTCTCTGAAATCCTTTTACTTTTCGCCGGGATTCACTGGTTTATGTTCTGCAGAAAAGCGAACTCGGACACGTTTTTTTTTTTTTGTGGGAGCTTCTGAATTTTTTTCTTCTGTCACTGACTAGATCTGCAGCCCTTTCTTCATTTTTTTGTTTGTTTTATGCGTGTTTCCCCACGATATATACAATTCCTTCGTACTTACTATTGAGCTTCTGCCTCGCGAGGAGCTCTCGGTGTCTCCAAGAAATAGAGCTCACATCAAAGCCCATGCACTCTTCCGCACGTTCCTACCACTCTTACCGTTGTCTTTCGATACTCTGAAATCTAAGCCGTGTAACGCAGCGAACCATTCAATGTACGGCAACCGCGAAACGAACATCAAAGACGCGCCGCTGCTCTGCCCGCTCCCAATCTTGTACTACGCGCATACCCTACCAGGCTATAGGCCGCCGCACAAAGGGACCTGGGTGCGGCGTTCCACTCTCAGAGGAACAAAAGCAGGAAGCGCGACCCCCTCCACCCTGCATCCACGTTCCAGGGACCTGTCGTAACAAAAAGACTGCGGTGTTCGCCGATAAGCTCTCCTGCCATCGGCCTTACCATGGTGGCACGCCCCATTAACACACTAATTAAGGGTTAGCGAGGAAAAGAACGTGGATAGGGCTTTTGTCTCCCTAGCGGCGCACAATAGAAGCACGACCCATGCAACTCGGGTGAAGTTTTTATTTTCGTTTTTTTTATTTGTTTAGGTGGTGTTTTACAACCAGCGGTTGCGACAGCTACTAAGTATGCCAGTCAGTCACGTCTGCTGAAATCTCTTGGCTACCTTGCGTGATCATTATTTTCTTTTTGATGGCATTTAGTTTGTCACAATCTGCAGCTTGCAGCACCCGTTAATTTCGTTTTCTACGTTGTCTTTTTTGTAAAAGGAGCTTAAAATAAGAAACAAAAATTACATAGCGTTTTTATTTTAAATTACATCTTTGTAGCGGTAACCATTTTGCATAAAAATGTAAAATTTTAATCACCAGTTAATTATAAACGAAGAAAACTAGACACGCACCTGGTGTTGGCAGTGACATTGTTTAACGAAATGTAATGAAAAGAACGTGGGGCAACGAAGGGGGAGGCAATTTAAGTTTCCTAGTAAAGGAGACAGCTGTACCGCCCTGTGCAGGGAAGGGGGCATAAAAAGGGGACAATGGCGAAAAAGAAACTGGGCTTTACAGGCGAAACGCTGGCACTCATGTTTCAAGTGCTTAATTAAGAAAGAAAAAGCGTAGTAATTTCATTGTTTTGGCGTGGCTACGATTATTTCAATGTTAATTTTGGCGGAGATTGTCTCCAGATATTTTTGTTTGTCTTTTTATCTATAACATAAAAGGAAAGCGAATTCCATGAGAATATGGCTGGTCGCCATGTTACAAGAATTAAAAAAAGACACCAATAAACACTGTTATTACATCATGCAAAAGACAGACTGCACACACTGGCTGAGGTGTGTAGGAGGAGAAATCATGTGTTTGACTTTTTAGACTTAGGCTAGGTGGCGTAAGCTACTGCCCATTACAAAGACTATAGCCATTAATATCCATCCATCCATCCATCCATCCTCCTTGTACGAAGGCCTTTTTAAATTTATTTTACAAAAAACTGTGTGAAGACACGTTCTTACCTCTCTACACTGCATGTTTATTTCTCTCTTGAAAAAAAAATAAGAAAAGAATTTCAGACGCTTGTGTTTAAAGAGCGTAAGGTTCGTCTGCCCTTTAGCTATGTCGACACTGATTTAAGCTCTAGATGATAACTTTAGCAAGGGGAGTACGACTGCTAGCCTCAAGTCTTTATCGTGTTTCACGTACTATAGTGAGACTGAATGATAGATCAAAGGAGGGGTCAGCAAATAGTCTGCTCTATACAATTCTTGGCTTACATTTCTTGTTGCAGTAATAAATGCCCAAGTTCAAAACTTCCAATTCTAACAATGATATTTGCGATCTAATCTCCAGATACAGTTCCGTGCTCAGTTTACCACGTAATGACTCTTGTACGTCGGTTGATATCTACAAAGCTCTGGGATGTAAGTTTCCGAAATGGAACATTTGTTCCCGCTGGGTAAGCGCAAGAAGCGATTTAAGGATGACGCGCAAAAGAGGGGAGTAGGGGGGGGTGTTTTCGATTAGGCAGAAAGCTCCTTGCATCTTGTTTATTGATGCGGATCGGGTAGCCTGAGAGCGGAGACGACGCCGAGACTATGTGGCATCTCCATCACCATCGTTTATCTAGTATTAATGTTTCACGACGGCATCGCGTCACACAGAGATGATGGGAAAAACAAGAAGGAAAAGGGGGGGGGGGCGTTGAAGTGGAAATTGGGGATCTCTCCTTTCGGGAGAAGAGACGCCGTCGCCATCTGGCGGAAGGAGCTTGTTATCGCGACGCATGTGTCACAGACAGGTGAAAAAACGATGGCGAAGTACGTTTCAAGGTGGCTGGCGCAGGCACCTGTTTTTAACTTTACTTTTTTTTTAGGCGGTAAGCGCCGACGTGCGCAGGTTATTACGCAGAGGCATTCCACGTGTCAGAAAAAGCAGGGTTCAAAATAGCAAAAAATATAGGTAAAGGTAATAAGACCAGAATGATGCACGTACCTTGCATAGAAGTTCTACAGCATAAAAGTGGGGAGCCAAAAATAAAAGTAATGAAGAAATAGAAAGAAATAGGCGAAAAGAAAGCATTCGACTCAAGGATATCAAAATGCGTGCCTATGGTTGCGTGGTAAAACTTGGGACATATCGCACAAGAGGTGGGTTAGATAGAAAGAAAAAAATGTTTCATAACGGGAACTGTAAACAACTCTCGGGGTTCGATCGCGTTTCGACTAGCGCCTTAAATTTGTTTACGTTTGATTTTTTTATGCACTCCCTATTTGCGTTTTCTACGAGCACACCTTAACGGTTGGGCATTGCGCGGATTGTACGAATGTAAATTGTCATCGCCGTCGACGTCGAAATCGGAGCTTCCGCTTGCAACTTTGGCCGCTCGTAGGAAATCAGAATCTCTATATTATGTGTGTGTGTGTGTGTGTGTGTGTGTCTGCGCAGGCGTGCGCGTGTGAGTGCGTGTGCGCCTGCGCGCGCATTTGCATGTGTGTGTGTGTGTGTGTGCGTGCGTGCGAGTGTGTGCACGTGTCCGCGCACGCGCATGGGTGTGTCCGTGTGTTTGTGTGTGTTTGTGTGCTCGCGCGCGGGGGTGTGTGTTTTGTAATTGTTTTTCAGTGTAGTGTTCTTTTTTCAGTACAGCAACTTTTTAGAGGCAGGGTTTTGTATAGGTTTGTCAGCTCGCTGAAAATACCACGCCTTGGAGCGGAAATTGCGCCGCTGTTGTTGACACTCCGATCTAGAAGGGGAAAAAAAAAAAAGACCTTACCTGTCGCCTTTTTACGTCCGAGGGAATTACGCCAGGTAGTCAAATGTCCCTAAAATTCGTGTTTTTTGTCTTTTGCTTATTTGGTATCCGCTATCGAATATCAATACGTTTCTAATTTTAAACCGTGCCGCTTCTCAGTGACAACCTAAAGGTGACATGGAGAGAACGGATTTTGTAAATTCTTAAATTTCTGCTCTTGTAGCCTCGTTTGGTTGTCTCCGCCTACTGTTCTTCTGTGTGTCTGCTACCTGAGCAGATGGCATCCATGGTACAGTTTTAATGCGAATAGCATTCTTTGGATACTTCACGCACTTTTCGTCTATGTATCTATCTATCTATCTATCTATATATCTATCTATATATCTATCTGGCTATCTAACCTCTTACGCCGCGGGTCGATAAATAAATAAAAAAGACCGGCGCCGGCGGGATTCGAACCGTTGACCCTTTGATCAGCAGGCAGACGCGCTAACCACAGAGCTATGAAGGCAGTCATTCAAGGCACTCTAAACACCTGTTTATATCTTTATCATCGCGCGCGCTCCATGCACGAGGGCTCATTCCGCTCTCGTGAGGCTTAGCACTGCCCCTAGCTCACCCTCTCCCGCGCTCGGGAGAGGGTGATGTAGCGGCCGTGCTCACCCTCACGAGAGCGGAAAGAGCCCTCGTGCATGGAACGCGCGCGCACCGGTAGCTGTGACAGCGCTGTAAGGCGCGTCCTATGGTAAAGATATAAACAACCGTTTAGAGTAACGTTGGTTGAGACTAGCTGAGACGCCAGAAAGTCTGGTCGGTACCATTTTGAGTGTTTGTGCGTATGGCGCGTGCTTTGCTCGCCTTCCTAAGTGACACAAACGCACGTGCTGGGCTGCGGAGATCGTGCGCAGGGCTGTCAAAGTATCAACAAATTTAGAATCGCCTTAAGAGTGGGCTGGCGTATCTAGAGTGTGCCGGCCACCTGACGAACGCGCATAACTCCGCACCGTTTGATGCTATTCGCATTAACGTAGATAATCATTCCCAAAGGATGGGTTCTGCTGATTTTTATAATGATAAACAGTGTGAATCTGTTCAGTATTTCGCATGGTTATTTTCTGCTGTACCTTTAATGCGAATATTAATGCGAATAGCATTCTTTGGATACTTCACGCACTTTTCGTCTATGTATCTATCTATCTATCTATCTATATATCTATCTGGCTATCTAACCTCTTACGCCGCGGGTCGATAAATAAATAAAAAAGACCGGCGCCGGCGGGATTCGAACCGTTGACCCTTTGATCAGCAGGCAGACGCGCTAACCACAGAGCTATGAAGGCAGTCATTCAAGGCACTCTAAACACCTGTTTATATCTTTACCATCGCGCGCGTTCCATGCACGAGGGCTCATTCCGCTCTCGTGAGGCTTAGCACTGCCCCTAGCTCACCCTCTCCCGCGCTCGGGAGAGGGTGATGTAGCGGCCGTGCTCACCCTCACGAGAGCGGAATGAGCCCTCGTGCATGGAACGCGCGCGCACCGGCAGCTGTGACAGCGCTGTAAGGCGCGTCCTATGGTAAAGATATAAACAACCGTTTAGAGTACCGTTGGTTGAGACTAGCTGAGACGCCAGAAAGTCTGGTCGGTACCATTTTGAGTGTTTGTGCGTATGGCGCGTGCTTTGCTCGCCTTCCTAAGTGACACAAACGCACGTGCTGGGCTGCGGAGATCGTGCGCAGGGCTGTGAAAGTGTCAACAAATTTAGAATCGCCTTAAGAGTGGGCTGGCGTATCTAGAGTGTGCCGGCCACCTGACGAACGCATAACTCCGCACCGTTTGATGCTATTCGCATTAACGTAGATAATCATTCCCAAAGGATGGGTTCTGTGATTTTCTTAACAATGAAGCAGAGATAACAACCAAGATAGCCCAAACGGATCGTTTCTAACGGACTATCCACCGTCACCGTAATCTTGAAATAAATAAAAATAAAGTCTAGCTGTAACATTGTATTCTGTGTATGTTTGGAGAGTTGGAAGTTAGCCTCGGCTCCAGATGAAAAATTTAGCCACTGCAGTAAAAGGTAGGTTGCAGTTATATTTTATTTTTTAAGTGGAGAAGCCAGGATAAAAAAAAAATTCCATTTTGATTTCAGACACTTTTTGCATATTACCAGTTTTCACTCAAGGCTGCTATCTTCTACTGAGTTAACCTGTTGTAGAACACAAAATCGTAATGCAGCTATTTCAGCGGGCTTTGTGAATCCTCATTGATACCAGAAATTAACTAATTTCCTGCGCGCGGAGCCTTGCTCATAATAACTTTATAAATAGTGTCCATTATTCAATCGATTGAACATATCGTAGCTGCTGACAACTTAATACAAAACGCAGGACTTAACTTTATGTGTCCACGCCCCTGTCTTCGTGAGTCGAGTTTAGGCCTTCTTATCGGTCGATGGTGAAATCTCATTGGCTACGGAGCAATAAGATTTTCGAGGCTGGCCACATTTTTGCGTTTTTAAACTGTCAGTCATTATAGCTGTTATATAAATGACACACTTAAGAAGGAATTACTTACGCGTATTACCTTTATCTCGCTATAACCGTAAATTGTAACAACCTGTAGCCACGTCTATAACTATTATGTTCCGCAAGTTCGACCGCTTCCCCGTGCCAAAATAGAAATACCAGGGGTCAGTTTGCCTGGAACGTGCAACCATATCATTATAAAAAAACAAAAAACAAATCTGGAATTTATTTTTTGTACAGTGGATAATTGGGCGAGTTGGTACGCATTTCCCTTGAAACAACGCGACTAGACACGGACAGAGAAAGAGACTGAACGACACGTAAACTGACTATCAAATTTTTTCTTTGTCTTTTTTTTTTTTTTTAAGAAAAAAAAAAGAAAAAAGAAAATACGTGCACAACCTTTTACTCAGGATGAAATTGAGCCTATAGCTGATTGGGAGATGAAACGTTGACAGCGTAGAATCGATGACACCGTGTAATGGTGTTGCGAACGCGTAATTCGTAAGGAGTAGAGGGTCGACTATGTATGTTTCTCTTGGTTCTTGAAATATAAAACCGATCAGTTGTTAGTCAGCCAACATGTCGTTCCGTCTCTCTCTGTTCGTCCGCTTCTAGTCGCGCTGTTTCAAGATGAATTGTTTGTATGGTAGAACTCCGCATGGTGGAGCGAGCGGACCGCTGCTGCATGATCTAGCTTGAGCTGTGTATTGAGTCGCCGTGTTATTATTCATCGTGAAGTTTCGACTCCCGATTTTTTTCCCCCAACGTCCACACAGAAACAGAAAGACGTACCAAGCTGTCTGGCGTTTTCCCCAACATCCCGTCCGAAATTTGCAACCCGCAGTTTTGTGCTTATCGGCGCCGTTCCGCTCTTTTGGCTCGGCTCATTTTTCAAGATACAAAACTGTTGGGAGCCGACGCTTACACCGTTCCCTTTTTATCACCTCCTTCCGTGCCGAAAATAAAAGCGTCAGGAAAAAAATATAACGGGTAGCCCACTGAGTTTCGGGAACTAAACCTTTATTTATGGCTTCTTCGTAGCATTGCTTCCCTGGGAACTGGGCGAGCGTAAATCACACTCCACTCCAGCGCGGTTCCCTTCAACGAACAAAAAAAATGTTACAAGATCGTTCTTTTGTTTTTCTGATTCTCGATTTAGCCCCAGCCCAGCTCGACAAAAGGCAGCCTTTGATTTGTTGCAATCTTTAAGGTTACTTTTAACTATTTTCGTTTTCCTCCGCGTCCGAACTTTAGGTCGTTCATTTCGTTCGTAATTTATATATCGCGTTTCATCCTGAACTTCCACTTTTCAGTTCACTGTGTTTGTTGCTCGACAATGGTTTGACAAATTTTCTCGAAGTGCTCCGCTTTTTTCACCTTTTCCTTTTCTTTTTTATTAAATCCACAATAAGATACTGTAGTCAGAGAGTATAATGATATTGTTTAAATTAGAATGAAACTCCCGGTTTGTTCAGATTAATGGCGCTACCACGACGTCTGTTCGTATCTCAGCTCGCCCCATGAATTTGAACCTAATGATGTCGCTGACCATGCACTACCGCATCAGGTTTCTGTACAATCAAGTTTAAGATTATATTCTTAAACGATACTCGACTCATTTAAATTGATTTTTATTGTTTAGCCGTTTTGAAGTGGGGTGGTAGGATACAATTGTGCATAATAACACTACAACCTCAACTCCTTCCAGTCGACTGGACAAAAATATACACTACACTCATGAAAATTTGGCTTCACAGGCGCTGAGTGATGCCAATTTTTCGTATTTTCCGCTAAATATAAAACATTGCGTTTTTTTTTTGAAGGGGAACAAAATGGGTTTAGTGGGTGGCTGATTTTTTGACGTGCCATTTTCATACATGGCACATTTTTGGCGGATGTCTGACGCAGTGAACCAACCCAAAATTGTCCCTCAAAACACAATTTTCGTGTCTTCTAATAATACAAAAATTTGAGACGTGCGCTTCAAGCGACCGGGAGACATAACTTTTATCGGTCCAAAACGCTTCGTGCGTCCTGAAGGAGCCATTGATTCCTTTGCTGGAAGCAATATGATAGTACCTCCTGAAGAAATTCTAGAAATTGCAATACCAGTGAAACAACATCACCCTCCTTAATTGGGAGTAAATCTCGTCAACGCATTTCTTCTGGTGTGAATTTCATTCATATAAGGACGCCTGTGGTGAAAACCCGTTCGCCGAGTTGGCTGGACTTGCCATGTCGATGTTGGTGCTTCCCTTCCCAAACACCGAAGTAGGGAGGACGCTTAGTCAGCTTAACTTAGTAAAATCAAATACAAAAACCAAGATGAAGCCTGGAAACAACAAACGCCAACCTGGTCCGAAGAGCGGGGCTGAAGCGACGCAAGAAAAGTCGTTTTGATGATGAACTTCCTATGGCGGTTGTAAATGCAATCTTGAAATCTGCAATGTTTTATTTATTTATTTATTTATTTATTGATACTGTCAGCCCTATACAGTGCTTTTACAGGAGTGGGTAATACAATGCAGTAAATCACATACATGCACACAACAATTCACAATGAAGGGAAAAAAAAGAAGAACGGCGGCAGAGAATATTAGTACATGCTACGACAAAAAGCACGAGAAAAAAAGATGCTGCAACAAAGTCACTTTTCTGGTTCCTCACCAAGTACCAGCGGTCCTGCAGACATAATGTCAGACGACAACACCGGTAATGACGTCATCCAGAATGTGTCTTTCCTTTCAAACAACAGAACCATGATGGTTCTTTTGTTTGTTTTCGCCAGCGTGAACATTTATAGGTTGTAGTCTCATCTGTGATGAAGTTGACGATAACCGCAGCACTGAAGCCTCTAGTATTTTATGTACCCTCTTTCGAAGACTGAATTGTAT
This sequence comes from Ixodes ricinus, assembly GCA_037355805.1. Lineage (NCBI taxonomy): Eukaryota > Metazoa > Arthropoda > Arachnida > Ixodida > Ixodidae > Ixodes > Ixodes ricinus. Next base: position 108,310 of record JAZHYW010038171.1, read on the forward strand.
GTTTTATTTCGACTCTGAGTATTGGGGAGCTTTTTAGGAAAGATGAAGGTTTATATCATAGAAAATTTCAAGGCTTTTTTAATCTTTTAGGAGAAGATGAAGGTTTATATCCATACAAAATTTCAAAGCTTTTTTAATAAAGTATTTTAGCGGGAAACTTAGCGGATATGTTTTGGAATTTAGTATAATCTGGAAATTTTCCAATTGATTTTCTAGTGTATTTCTGACGCCAGCGATGGCAACACTGCAGACGCTCCTAGGCGATTCCTCCAGGAAAAAATTCCTCGAGATTTAGTACTACATTTCACCGCTCCCGGGGATGTCTGGAGACGAGATTATACCACCATGTATTCTCTATAACATAATTTTAGTGCAAATTTTGAATATACGTATATATATGTTCGTTTTCTTGAAAAGAATGTGCTTTCTAACCGCTAAATTGATGGATTTCAAGCTTCTTTTTTTTTGTGGGCAGAGTGAAAGTGTTTATTTTTGTATCGTTAGAACACGGACAAGCGCTTTCTAGAGTTTCTAACGTTGCCCAGTAATCATCTTTGACACCCTCCGAAATGCCGTCGTAAGCTAAAAACATTCTAAGTACTAGGGCCCACTGAACGACGGCTCACATATTTTATTTCCTTGTGTTTGCATAAAATCAGAGTCATCTCGGACTGAGAGGACAATGAATATTCCAATGCCAGTGTAACCCGTACATTCAACATGCTAATTCCGGTGCGAGGTTGAAATTTAATTTCGGTAATTTGTACGCTGTGGGCTTGAACGCTGAAGCATGTCCGTAGAATAGCTGCTGTTGGTGAACCTATTAAACTGCTCTAGCATGTTTGCATTGCTTTATGAAAATGCACAGCTTGAAAACAAATTAGGCCTTCACACAGTAGCGTTCGCCTAAGTTTTCTTAACGTTACGTATTGGTGCGACCGCCAGACACCAGGAGATCTCTGCTTCGTATGTCGCCTGGTGAGTTACTTCTTTTGGTTGCCATTCCAGAAGCATGGATGTCCCAGTGTCTCTCAATTGTAACTATACACGGAAGCCCTCATACTCTTGATTGAAAATACAATTGTTGAGGAATGACTGGCACGGCCATCACTTTTGCCGAAGTAGTAAAAGTGGTCAAACGCAACTGTGAGCATGGACTTTTAGCAAACATGCGAATTTTGCATTTCTGCATAAAATAAGTTCATAAAGTCTCACCTCTCAGGGTCTGAGACAACCATTCCCCCAGGAAACTGACAAGACAGTGGCACAACGTGCTGCCGATAGGCCGCGACACTTGCCCAAGAACCCGCCACACTGTGGATTGCGACCTATTTACCAGATCGCTGATTACCGTACAGCCGAATGTCACAGGGCCGTAGAACTGCAGCGCATTCAAGAGTTGGAGCATTGGAGGGAACTGCAGCCCACGACCGTTCTTGCACTCTTCCAGCAACAGGGACTTCAGAAGGCTGGTCACCGTCGCTTTCGTGAAGCGGTAGCGCGCAAGAAATACGCAGTTGTTGAACTCTTCCATCTCATTCAGCCGGTTTCCTAAACGACGCCGTGACCACTGGAAGGTTTTCGTCTTCGCTGTGGTGCAGGAGTTCGTCGGTTCTGAGGAAAAAATCCACGAACTTGGTGAACGATGTCCCGGTCGCCATGACGCTTAAGAACCAACTCGAGTCTCGAAGAAAATCTCGAGGTAGCTCCGACGCCACCTTGAGATTTCGGAGGAAGTTGTTGAGTATGTCCTCAGTTGAGTGGAGTTTCGAGTCGAGTTTCAACTATGAAGAGCGAAACCGCCTTGAAGTGTAAATTGATTGGAATTCAGAGTCAAGTGTAGCGTTTATGAAAATCTCGCACTCACCGTTTTCATACACTTGCGCGTGGCGTTATTGGTAGTGAATTCCGGAAAACACCACATTTAGTCACCAAACAAACCTAAGAAACTCGCGCGTGATATCATTTGTAGTAAATAAAAAAAAACCTAACAAGAAACTTAAGAAACTCAAGACGTAGTGAGTCCCGGGAACCTTCGCTCCCCAACCAATCAGATTGCAGTGTCAGCTAATAAAAATACCGTAGAAGTAATCACGAATCAATAAGAATGATCATATTGGGTCACGCCCCGCGCTTCTGATGCCGCGTATGACTACAAATACTCAACAAGCCTGCTTACTCTCTCCCATGACATTACACTATATAGGTCCAAAACCGTGCGGCGCGGTTGTTGATTCGCCCCCTTTCTCACATACGAGTAACCGGAAATTATTTTTACAAAATCGTGTTTTTATGTTTACACCTTTAAGTGTTGTCGCCTTTACAGTCAGTGCGCTCCGCCTGATGCAAAACACTTGTCGTGAAGTAGGTTTTTGTTTCGGCACTGTTTAAGATTTTTTTGAATTCGTCGGTTTTGATGGCTTTTCGTGCTTGTGCCGCTTTTTGTTTCACGTCTTGTACATCGGCAACAAAAGTCACACGGGGCAAGGTCCGGCGGGTAGGTACGGTGAGGCACGGGGGTCATGCCGTTTTTAGTCAAAAATTGCTGAACACTCAGCGCGGTGTGGGTAGAATGACAACGCGGGTTATTTCGTGACTGGTTCGTTCACCATGACAACGTGCCTGTACACAGCGCGTTGAGCGTTCAGCAGTTTTTGACCGAAAATGGCACGATTCCCGTGCTCCACCCTCCCTACAGACGTTTGCATCGCTTATCACTCCGGTGAAGAATGCTGAGTGACTGAGCTGTGGGTGCATGCGCCGGGTCTCCTATACCACGCAGCAGAGCAAGAGCGCATGCCCAAAAGGCGTTCCACAACCCAGAAGACAAAGATGGCAGCGCGCAGAAGGCGACTTTGGAAAGATCTACAGGGTGAAACAAGGAGACGGCAGGCTCTTTAAATCGACAAGAAAATTCGGTTTCTTAACCTATCGCGCTACGACTTTGTGCAGGGTTGCCCACAGATGGTGCATTTTTTTTTGTAAAATTTGCAAAGAACGATCTTACTTGAGGAAAATAGTAAAGAAAGAAAAGAGCTTAGCTCCTATGGAAATGCAGCAACCCCACCGGTCTGCAAACAACACGGCGCCGTTTCGCACGGGAGACAAGAAATAGCGCAAGCGGTCGCGACGCCAACTGCCGCCAACGAACGAGCAGACGACGCCGAGAGCCGGCGTGTTTAGCAGACAAGCAACTGCAGTTCCTTGTTGTTACCGCGCCTGTTTTTGTTTCTACGACTGCCGCCGCCTACGGAACGCGAGCCGCTTTTGAGTCGAAAGGATCGTCTGCTAAAGTGCCGGCTTTCGGCGCCGTATGCTCGTTCGTTGGCGGCGTTCGTTGCGCCATCTCTTGTCTCCCGTGCGAAACGGCGCCGTGTTGTTTGAAGACCGGTGGCGTCGCTGCGTTTCCATAGGAGCTAAGCCTTTTTCTTTCTTTACTTTTTCCTCAGGTAAGTTCGTTCTTTGCAAATTTTACAAAAAAAAAATTCACCATCTGTGGGCAACGCTGCACAAAATCGTAGCGCGATAGGTTAAGAAACCGAATTTTACGGTCGATTTAAAGAGCCTGCCGTCTCCTTGTTTCACTCTGTATACACCCGACCTCGTCCCATGGGAAGTTTAGTTTCGAATTCCAAGACGAAAAATATTTAAAAGGGGAAACGGTTCGTCTACGTGGAAGACGCGCTAAATAGGCGGCAGAGGTACTGAAACGCATAAAGAAACGAGGAGTATAAAGGGTATTTTAATTGTGGGAAGGAACGCCTTGCCAAGTGCATTACGCCAGTCGAAGAGCACTTCAAAGGTGACTCAGATTTTAGCGTGTAAAAATACGAATTTTGACGATTTTGTAAACATAAATTCCGGTTTCTTTCAGGTGCCCCCTCGTATATTATTATAGTCGTCTGTCGGTGTTAGCGCGGTCAACAAACCTAGCGATGTCCCGTCAGACGCTGTGACGTGCAGTGCTGTGGAGGGGAATTGTACAAGGGCCTTGTGTCTATGGTTACTGGCATCTTAAGAAACGCATTGCGTGGGCTATTTTGTTCAAGCTTCTTGCTTCGTGATTCGTAGTTCGATGTTCTTATTGGGTAAAAGTCAACAGAAACTGGGACGAAATGAACCAGCAGGGACTGCATTTGAATTCAAACTACAGTTTTATTCCTCGCGCTGCCGAGGCAAATCTGCTTTGTTGTCATCACTCATGTTGTTACCTGAGCAGGCTGCGAATGTCGCTACATGGCTCCCCCCCCCCCCCTGTAGAGCCGGAGGTCATATGAGAGTTGATATAACACGCTTTGATGCACATGCGCGCTTGAAAGGTGCAGACAAGGCAGGAGGTGTTAGAGGTGGAACAACTTGAGGAGAGACTGTGGCTACGTTTGCCGGATTGATGCGGTCGTTTAACACTACGTCATGACGGCCATTGAGGTCCAGTGTGAACATCTTGGCTTGGCGATCAAGTACTCGAAACGGTCCATCTTAGGCCCGTACCAATGGTCGACAGATCTGGCCACGTCGCAGAAAGCACTAGAGCACGTCTCGAGGTCATGGATAACGAAGTTGCATCGATTACTCCGTTGAAGTGGAGGTACAGACCGGAGGAGATGAACGATTCGTCGAAGGTCGTCGACATAGCCACTGAGGTCTTGTTTTGACTCGGCGGAATGAGAAGAAAAGAGTTTGCCAGGTAGGCAGAATGGTGCCCCGTACACTAACTTTGCTGCAAAACAGCCAAGATCTGCTTTGAGCACCGAGCGAAGCCCTAGGAGAACGAGAGGAAGGTGGTGGGCCCGACGTTCTTGCGGCTCGTACGAGTCGAGAGCTGCCTTCAACTGGCAGTGCAGCTGTTCAACCATACGTAGGCCAACAACATGGTGGAACCGCTGCATCACCCGTTGGAGACAGCTTTCACCCATACCCAATCACAATTACAAAAACTGGGAAGCTGCGCTGCTCAACGCACCAGCTCAAGACCAACTTGACCTAATGGAGCGAGCGAGGAAGCCGGCGAAAGACACTGGGGCACTGGACTAGGTGCTTCATTCGGACCGAGTCTCATTTTGGCTTCAATAAAGTAACTTCCTCCTCCGCGAGAACGTTGGGCGGACCACCTTCCCCTCTTTCTCCGAGGCCTTCGCTCGGCGCTGAAGGTAGGTCTTGTCTGGTCTGCAGTCGAGTTCACACGATCATACAGGGTACCTTTAGCTATGGGACCTTTTTTGACGGTGACGAATCAGTTCGCGATCCTCCGCGCGTGGCATACGTTCGCGACCCAAGAGCGCGGGCTGATTTGCTGTTTACAAAGGAACCTACGTTGAATGTACCTTTATGCTGGCCGTTTGCATGGGCTCTACGATGCACCACTGCGCCTACCTGGCGAATTCTTCTCTTCGCCTTCCGTCGAGTCAAGAATCAAAAGGAGACCCCAATGGCTATGCCGAGAACCTTCAACCAACCTTTCGTCTCCTCCGTCCCGTTTATTCAGACAGGGGCGTTTGATTACATTTTCTTACCTTAGGTTATAATTCACCAAGACATCCGTGCTTCGTATGTGGCGTGCAAAGCAACTTCTTCAATTGGTCAGCACGCTTCGTGCGAAGCACGAATGTCCCGGTGACTCTCGACGTGAGTAGACGTAAGCTTCCGTAGCCTAACATAACGTAACGTAACGTACGCAACGCAACGCAACGTAACGTAACATAACGTAAGGTAACGTTATGTAATTTAACGTAATGTAACGTGACGTGACGTGACGTAACGTGACGTAACGTGAACGTAACGTGACGTAAGAAAACGAGGCTGTGTGAACCATCAGTAAAACCGTAGTCTTATTGGCTGTGGAGCGATAATAAGATGCTTGGGACACGTCAGGCCTGGTGCTTCGTAAGCTCTTTGTGAGCATTGGCAATTTTCATCACGTGTCTTTGAACCTACTTTTAAGGCTTCGTATATTGACCGCCAGGCGCTGTGAACATCTGATGCGTTTGAGAAAGCTGGAAAGCAAACCTGCCGCCACAGCTTTCTGTTCTAGCCGCTTGGTGCCGTCGATTTCGCTGGAGTCGCCGATAGGTGGCGTTGTTCCGGACTCGTCCTAAGCAAAGAGCATAACGGACCTCAACGAGACTTTGAGAGGCGGTGTGTGCTGAATCTTCTATACTCTGTTTCCCCTTGTGATGTACAGCAGGAAAGGCTACAGGCGCGAGCTCCTCGCTCTGGGGCACATCTCGGCGGCACTAGAGTCACTAAATAAAGCTACGCTTTCAGAGTACCGAAACTCCCAATTTACGCGTCTGAAGCGCGTCAGGCGCCGCCATCTTGGGTCCGCGCGAAGACGGAGGAGTGACTGTAGCTGAGCCAAGCCGAGCTGTAGCCGTCGCCTACGCCAGCTGCCGCGGCCGCAGCTGTGGCCGCGAATCGAAGTCGTGTTGTTCGTATCTCGACGCAATACGGAAAATGCGCGTGCCGAGCGACGGACTTCAGCGTGCGCGCGCAGTAAACAGCAAACAGCAGCAGGCAGAGGATCGCTGGATCCAAGATGGTGGCGTTGAGAAAACGTGATGATGATGATAGCAACTCACGTGACTGCCGCTGTCCAATGATGCCGCAGCGAACCAGAATATTGTTGAATAGAGCGACTGTATTGTCGGCAAAATGCCAAAGAAAAGGAATGCGGTACTCTGAAAGCGTAGCTTTATTTAGTGACTCTAGGCGGCACAAGCTCTCGTGCGTTAAGAGCAGCTCCCAACGCACTGAGCTCGCGCTTCTAGCCTTCTCTGCGGTACAACATAAGGTGAAACGAAGTATAGTCGCCGGGCACCAGCAATGCACTCGCGCTTACAGGGCAGTGAAGGCGGACGCGAGATGTGACTTTGATAGGTGCTTTCGAGGAACGATCGTTTGTGCTTGAGAGGCACGTCTCAAAACAAGGAGCGCGGGCTCACTTATGCTTGTCGCCTTCGCTGCCAAGCTAGCTTGAAGGTGATGATGATGATGGCCCTAGGGGGACGTTTTTTTTTAAAGGAACGGTGTGCTGGGTTTTCTAGGCAGAGCTGTGTCGAACACGTTGCGTTCTTCTGCGTCTTGTACACAGTCACTGACCGCTTAGAAAACACAGGGCGAGGTTTATCATGTTCACATTTCTTGTAACGGGATTCGTTCCTCGGCATTTGAATCGAGACTGCTTTTGCCAGCGCCGATCTCTGTCCGATTTTCGCTCCGTTCTTGGCATTATTGCTCAAATCTCCGTACTGCGTGCAATCAGCAGTATCATTTTCTTTTCTTAGAGGTGTCCTAGTACTGATTCGAGTCGAGTAGCGCAGCGTCACCTCTTACTTCAACGCAGCAGAGATAGCCGGTATGTCATAGATGCCCCTAGCACTATGAAGGTCATGCAGGCAGAAAGTGACGTAGGGAAGGAGACAAGAGCGCGAGAGGACGTCAAAACGCCGAGCAATGGTTGGAATTATTTGTAGATATACACCTAAAGCTAGCCTGCCTTTGTGTCCTCTGCACTCGTAAATCGCGTTAGAACACAGAACATGAAACACCAGACGCCGGCGTTCAGCTTTCTAGCGGGTTCAAAAGTGCAATGGACACAAAGGCAGCTTTTGTCTCTACTGCACTCATGAAAGGCGCTAAACTTGAATCTGATGGTGCGATTGCACTTGCGATTTCGCAGTGGCACCGTCTCTCGTGCGGCGAAAACAAAATTGAGGAAGCAGTGGTGTTCGACGAGGCAGCTGCGAACTCGCAAGCAAAATCGCACCATGTGAATTGGCCTTGTAAGAATTGCCTTGCTGCTACCCGTCTCAAAGAAAGACACAGCGCATTGGGGCCCTATGATGCGCTTTTTGGACTCCCTCGGCGACTAGGGAAAGGGAAGTGACGTCAACAACGCAGCAAACGCAGAGTAGGGAGTTTCGTAGATCGTTCCGCTGTCCCGCAACCCTCTCTGCAACCAGCTATGCTAGCGTGAACTCTACAGTCAAGGCCATCGGCGCGCCGGCGCAGAGCGCTGCTTCGTCAGGTGCTTAGCGGAGGAGGAACGCGGTCTCGGAACCTCCCTAGTGAGCTTCGCTTTCTTCTGCGGAAATTCGTCATCAGCGACTCTCACCAATCAACATCAAATCTGCGTTTACTGCATTGTTGAAGTCACTTCCCTCTCCCCAGTCGCCGTGGGAGTCCAAAAAGCGCAACGTAGGGCCCCTGGTTCAACAAGACGTAGACATTTAATGATCGTTATCGCCCGCGCCGCGATCCCAAGAGCCCTACGTTGCGACGGCCTTTTTATCTAAAATGTACAGCGAAACAGACGGGATGGAAGAAAGGAGACGAACAACCGTTGTTTGTTGTCTGTCTCCTTTCTTCCGTCCCGTCTGTTTCACTGTACGTTTTAAATAATCATGCCTTACCGACACGCCCACGCTTCCATTCTGGCCTTTCATCAGCGGCGGAGCGCCGCTCGCGTGACCAATGGCCCTTGGCCCCATCGCGGCGCAAATGACCACTGGCGATTTGACAGGCGGGCAACCTGGGCCAACGCTTTGGATACGCAAGTTACCCACGGGCTTTAGAACGCGGAACGCCTGCGTCGGGCGTTTGGTGTTCGCGTTAGTACGCGTTCGACTACTGGAGTGGAGACAAAGACAGGTAACATTATGTCTACCCATTAATCATTCCAATCACAGCTTCGTGTTGTGAAGTCCCTGCGCGCTCTTTTCGCCACCTCTCCTCATTTTCCGCCTGCATGAAGGACGGAGTTTATTAGATTCGAGCCACAATTCGCACACAAGTTTTTGCGTGCAACCGAACGCAAGATACTGCACTCGAGTACGGCTTTCGCACCCAATTTGCTCTCCCCCACATGTGGGCGTACTGGCAACGAAAAAAGCTATACGAAAAAGAAAAACAATGAAAACAGAAACTTCATTGTCCTTCTGCATCCCTATAGAGCGTACAAGCTCAGTTAGCGCCGTTATCCGTTACCAGGAACACGATCCCTGTAAGGCCCATGTCTCCAGATTGCCAAAGAAGCAATCTAACAGCCCTCCCGCTGAGAGAACGTGAATAATAGGTCTCGAGTAGAATAATGTTTTTGTTTTTTTATCTTCTTTTATATATCATGCGGCGGGGCTGCTGGCATTGTGTTAGGTCCAACACGAAACCGCGGCGCCCCGTCTGTTGCATCCCGCGCGTACGACGCGCGGAAGAGGATCGCCGCAGCCTCGTGCCGAGTGGGCTCTGATTAATGAGCGCGAGGGAGGCCCTTGTTGTCCGTATAGCATCTCGCGCATGCGTAGCAAGAACGAAGGCTTAGCAGTGTACTGGCGGGCGGGTTGGCCGGTGGCAGCGGTGCGCATACCGCGTCAGTGCCTTGTTTGGCGTCGAGTCGTTAAGGACGCAATTTTCTCCGGTCTCATTTACAACGAAGCGGCCCGGCGGCGTCGCAGCCTCTTGTGTGTTTACCCCGTTCCATTCTCGAGCAATCGCGTTCATCGTGAGCACTCCGTCGTTCCCCTCTCCCTCACCCCCCCTTCCCTGCCGCGCGTGACTTCGCTGATTAGGGGAGCGTTATCAGGGATTTGGCTTCCGAGATTGACGGGCATACCTGTGTGCTCGCAAGCACCTTAAAGCGCCTGTCAATGTAGAGCACCCGTCAAAGAACTCAGGACTGCAGTGTTGACAAAGGCACTGACCCGAGCAAGTGGCTTTGAAAAGTGACGTCTATTCGCGAGTTCGCTTACAAACAAAGCATTGTGTTGAGCTGTACTCAGCTTAGGGACAACTTTATATGGCAACGTAGTCAAAGTGAGCGCATTGTTCAGCGCAAATTAAAGCTGTGCGCGCGCATTCCTATCTTTACACGACAAGAAGTTGTTCACGGTACAGCCACTAAATGAGCTAGGCTTAGAGTATCGACCGTTGGTATCGACACTCCGTTCCCCGATCTGCTTGTGAACGCCGTCATCTTTGTACTTAGTGCAGAGTAGACGCAACTTTCGATCGTTACAATTAAAAATTCGACTTCCTCAGCTTTAGATAAGGCGCTACGAAGCTCAGGTGATATTGTTTCGCTCTGTCGCGAACTTTTCTAACATTTCTGCAGCACGAAAAAGCGCGTCTTGAGATTTCAGGTGAAGGTTGAGATAGCTGGCAACTCTGATCTTAAGCACCAAGATGGCTGAAGTGTCGTTACTCTGAAGGGTAGCTTATTTAGTGGCTCTGGGGACAAACATACACCTGCAGAGCAATGAAGTCATTTTACACCTTGGGCCCTGCGAGTTGTGAAAGTGATGCAATAATTGCTGATTTACAAGTGCGAATGGTGACGTATATATACAGCGTTTTTTTTTTGTTCTTTCTTAGGCTTTACAGATGCTTTTTAAAAAAGCTCTGAAAGTAAAAATCATGCGGTTTGTGCAGGTGAGTTATACGGCCAGGGGGACATTAAGTGGGTGGATAATGTTTGCGATCATCCGCATTTCGCCACTCCCAGCTTTGCGCCTGCTTCACAACTGGTAACTTTGGTGCGCCTCCGAGTTTCGCACGAGCTTCAAGTCTTTGTAAAAATAGTTGATTTAGCGATTTTCGATGACGCTCAGTAAGTTTCTTTTTGGAACGATATGTCTATACACGAACTGAGCTCTGTTACGTCACAGCGCGGTGGTGGCGCGTCGAGCGCACTCCCGGTCTGGGGCTGTGGCCAGAAATCACCCTGCGAGACGTGCATTCCTGCGTTTTTTTAAAGAAACCAAACAAAAAACCTGCCTTCTCGTCAAAACGCCGAGACTGGGACTGTACGAAAAGAGTCGAGAAAGGCTTGGATGTCAGTTTTCAAGTGCTTGGTTCGTCCGAGAACGTGGATATGTGCCGTGAAAAGGCAAAAATCAGACGCCGTCGGACCATGATTGCTTGGGTAGGAAGCAGTTTGGGTTAAATTCACGGATACTTGTGGTCATCATTTTTTTTTTGTTCCAACATTTCCAACATGAACACGGAAAAACCGTTAAGTTGCACGGACCACCTACAAACTACGTTCAATGAGTCTTCAAGTTCAAACGGCCACCTAATCGTTCAAACTGTTGTCTGCTCTTTCACACGTTTCTGCTTATTGTCTGCTCTTTCAGACGACACCGGCACGTAGACCAACGGTTGACCCAGTAATTGCGATAAGAAGTAAGTGTAAGCTTCAAAATACTTTTAAGCTTGAAGGTTGGTTGGGGTAAGCAGGCTCGGTACATGTAAACAGCAAATACATGGAGATGATGATTATTGTTACCAGTGGCCATCATTGACTTGCTATTCCTGGTTCTCTTGGTACGATTCTGCTTGCGATTTTCAGTATTGACGTCGACCATCTCAGCATTGGTTCACGGTTCTGCAGCCCAAGCGACGTCGCGAGTGAAAATTGCAAGCGGAATCTCATCATGCGAATCAGGCTTCAGTGTCCATTCTGCGGTGTCCACGGCGACGCGGAATGAATCGCCGCGTGTCACATTATTCACGCGAAGTTTTGCGGTGTAACCAGCCTCTGTAATTTCTCTGAGGCCTCTCAAGTAGTCAGACATTGAGAGGAAGACGTAGAATCAACAATTCCAAAGCGAAAAAGAGCATGGGGACTCACACCTACGCCGGCAGGATCGCATTTCAATAGTTCGTTTATGGGCGAAGGCGAGCTTCTTGCCCACACTCCATCGCGCATGCGCGGCGCAGGTGGCGTCCTCTAGGGGCGCTCCGGTTTGTTTGCAAACATGAGTTTGTCTATAATCACTATACTCCGTCTCATCCTACGACAGACTAAACCCCAATGCTGCAGGCCGCCGGGTCCAATCACGAGCCTGTTAGTAACCATGTGGTATCTTTGCTCCATCGTACGTATCAGTGCGTCAAGACGCGTCACGCGGAGGCGAGTTTCTCGTTTGCTTATCGAGCCCTCGCGGCGGCTCCGTCTGCTTGCTACTACTGACGACTACTGAGGGGATTAAATGCCGCCTGGAAGCGATGAAGCGAAGAGAACACGGGATCAGAACCAGTGGCCATTAAGAAATGAAGATGAGTCGGATAGTGTTCGACACAAGGGTGGATGTACGGACCTCTACGGACCGCGTGCGGAAGGTAGATGCGGGTCCGGGTACATTTTACATACAAAAGTTGGATTGGATTCGATTGTTATGGCTAAAGCGAAACAACTTTATGTCTGTGTAGCCTGCGCGCCGTCCAACTTCTCCAAACAGTTGACATGTTTAAGAAGTATGGCAAGAACGTTTATGAAACTAAATACCATGTACTTTTACTTCACCAATCTAAAATAGCGCGCTGTTATAACAGAGAACCATATCTGTTAGGTTAGTGCTCTTCGTAGTCTGCGTATCGGAATTTCTCTCGCGTACTCTTTCGCAATTGCGGATGCAAGTTTTTTTGAGACAGTGCTCCGCTTGCCAGCCTTCGGGCCCTAGTCCATCGTAGGGTGAGACGGAGAATAATTAGCCGACTTATCGCAAAGATTAGCCACCCACATAATGTACCCCTGGCCTTATAACTCACCTGCAGAAACCACTAAAATGCAACTTTTACGTTTTTTTATACAAATCTGTAAAGCTTAAAAAAAAAAAGCACGCTGCATATTTGTAACGGCCAATTTATGAGCACATGTGGCTTTCTGATAGGCTGGTATTAAACACTGCTTTGGGGCGATGATAATGTGGCGCATGCTTGCTCACCGCAGAAGAGGCTATAAAACGTTATGCGCATTCATCTTTCCTCAAAGAGATGGCCTTCCCTATAGCCCCCACACCAAGCGCCGCATTGAACCCTTCGCTTTCGCTGCACTAAAGTCTATAGCCTTGTGTTCGAAAAGTGCGTACCGTCTGAATTGCATATAAATGAAGCGCGGCAGCAAAATTTAATGTGAAAGAAGGCTAAATCATTAAAGCATTGCGGCACATTTATGTCAAGCGAAGATATACTGGAGATGCAGTATATACGACATAAAGAAGGCATTTAATATCACACCAGCGCAAATTAATATCCCAGCACATTGTAAATATTCAAGCAGTATAGACTTAAGGCTGGTTCACACACTTGCGTTTGACTGCGTTTGACTGCGTTGCGGCGAGAACCGAAAGCGAGTCACCGGCACATCTGTGCTTCGTATGAAGCGTGGAATCCAATCCAAGGAATCTTCTTGGCACGCGATATAAGCAGCAGGGATGTCCTGGTGTCTCGCTTCCGCAACGCAGTCAAACGCAGTCAAATGCAACTGTGTGAACCGGGCTTTAGGCCTTGTTTCCAACAAGGTATCATTGGAACTGTGCATATCTGGCGCCGTTGCTTCGCCAATAGGGTTCGATGTGTCTAGGGCGGATGGGAGTACCTAAGGCATTGCTCGGAAATTGGGTTGTGGGGATATTTATACAGCGTGTAGGGCATTGCTCGGAGTGAGTGCTGGCGCACTCAGTTCGCTTTCACGAGGTTTATGCAATAAACGCCGGGGCGTCCAAAACAGACCACGTGTGCTCGAACACGTTATGCTGAAAAGATTGACAAAGCGTGTAACTGCACGTGCTCGACATTCGCCTGATTGCTTCACGTGCTTGCGCTCGAAGAGCATAACCCAGAACGCCATGCTTGGAACGGACTATTTGGGAAATTAACCAAGCTCCAAGAAGGGTTATTCTGGAAGTGTAGTCACACGGGCTGCACGTGTTTTTCTTGTCTCATAGGAAATATTCGAACTAAATGACCAAAATAAAACAATGACGATTGCACACACTTACAATCAGTACTTAAAAACGAAAGAATAAAAACATAAAAGACGTGCACGGGCGAACACACCCTCTCAGACAGCTAGAATGTTTAATTCTGGTGTAAAATATTCATGCTCTACTCGAATTTTTGTACTCAAATAAGGGGAAGGAAAGGACAGGGGAATGGGAAACGGAAGGAAAGGGGTAGGAAAGGAGGGTGAAGCGCTTTGTCATCGTGACGGTTGTTCCTTGTAAGTTGAGTTCCTCGACTTTTACAGCTCTGTACTAAGAAATTATATTTCCCGTCTCGATAATCTTAGAGAAGCCGATAAGACGTTGTTTAGTTAGCCTTAAAAACAATCAGGTCTTCAAAAAAAAAAAATCTTTTGCAGACGACAACATTAGCGGTGCCTGTATCCATGAAGCCCGGCATGTTCCTTGGTGCGTGGGTATTTTTTGACATTATTTATTGTCCAAGCATAACAAAGGCATCCGAAATTGGTTAAAACAAATTAGCTTTTTTTATTATGTCCAAATGTATATATAACCCTGGAAAAGGGCCGGATGTTTGGGTGGAAGCAAAGAACCACATTTTTCTCGCCGAAAACTTAAAGGAGCGGTGCAACGATATTCAATAAGAATATTTTTCACTTTTCACGAGCTTACTGGCACTAGTGAGACTCAAGGATACTCGCACGTAACGCCACTGGCCAAGAAACTCCTTTGTTGCGGTGTAACTTCAAGGACAAAAGCAAGCGTTTGCATTAAATCTCTCCTTTGCAAAATTTGATGACGTAATGTGGGGATCGCAGTACACCCATATGACGATATTTGAATGCTGTTCATAGATTGGACCCGAGCATTGCATGGGCACTCGATTTGGGCTCGTGATAATTACTTGCTCCAGAAGCATTCGGGTAGTGGCGTGTCCAATCGCTGCAACGACGACAATAGCCGATCCATAACAATCCCTCGAACTCAGCGCGTGTCCTGTGCTTTGACAACCCCAGCGCGTGGTTATGGTCAACATTGGCGGCTTGTAATCGGCTCCAGATCACGTGGCCGCTTGTTCTGACTGCGAGTTGAGGGGGTGAACGCTGCTCGCTTTTCTTTAATTTTTTTCTGGGACTTCTATTGCGTGGGGGAAAAACGAAAGCGTGTTTCATAGGTCATTAACGTCAGGGATTCATTCCAAGCGGTATTTGCGGAAAGTACAATAATTGTTGCCTCGCCCCTTTAAAGCACGCTTCGCCGAACGCTCGGTCTCCGGCCAAATGTGTTGCTAACGGTTGGGACCAGAGGCTAAAGTTTCAGAACGCGTTGTCATTAGATTCCAAAGTTTTAATCAAGTTACGGAACTCTCGTAATGAGAAAATGGCGGCCAACGAAGCCCGCAAATACACATGGAATTGAAGGGAGTCCGCCACACTGAACGGTCCCAAAGTTTTCATTTGAAGGTTTCCGAGAAATTGTTCTCGCAATTTTTTAGTTCAATATCGATAATTTCTAAACCTTAGGACATAATTGTTCGAACCGCTAGAAATATACATAGAGCATTGGACGATTACTATATAACCCTCTCCAATATTAGACTCCTGCGCGCTGCCATCTTTTTATACTGGGCTGTGAAATACAATCTGAGCGTACGTAGTAGCTCTTTTTCACGAAATATGAGACGCCGCTCGTGCGACTACAGCCCAGTGACTGAGCATATCTTTTTGCCTGGGTGATAAGCACTAGGTGGCGCAAGCCGCCGCACTGATTCAATCGGTTCAGGCTCATCCATTCATCCAGACACCAAATTCGGGAGCAATGAAGCGTCTGCGCATGCGCAGTGCCGACAGCAGCGCCACCGCTGTGGCGTGACTTCAAAGAGTTGGGTTGGTCTGTACTCCCCTTCTCCCTTGAAGTCGAGTCGCAGTCGACTCTCCGATCCGGTGAAGCCAATCAAGCCAGCGTCAAAAGTGTATGGTCACAGCACTTATCGTTTTTTGTGAGTTTGATAACACCGACTAAACCAATGACACGCGGTAAAAGCGCTAGGATCTTGCGTTCTTCTTTTAAAGTTAATAGATCATGGGTTTAGCCAGTGATGGCAAGCTTGCAAGTAAAATGAGCGCAATGATGATGCACTTTTTGCGTAGAGGGACAATATCATCTCAAACACCCGATCCGGGCTTTTTTGGCGTCTGTGGCTCCACAAGTTACATTATCCCTCAATTCGCCGAATGGTCGAAAAAGTGGTACCCCAACCTCGCGTTGCATTCGTCAGACCACAGATCTCCCGAGAACTGGAAGGTAGACAAAGGGAGCATGAAGGACCATTTAAACCCCGATGCAAGAAAAACATTTAGGTAATGCTACTCCATCCTACGGGTGGTCGAATGGGCTATCGCACACCAGCTCGGAGCACGTGGAGCGAAAGCTCGCGCTGCAGAGCCCAGGGATCCTGGGCTCAATCCCCACCCCTGCCCGTTTCAGATCTGGATGAGCATCGTACCGGCGTGCGGTCGTGTATCACTACTGCCTGATGCACGTTGAAGATCCCAGGCTAGCGGTTGTACTGCACTGGCTAAATTTCCTATCTACTGCGAGTGACTCGTCGCAACTTTGAAATGTCTGACTAACTACACGCTGTCTAAATGTCCACACAACCCGAAATATTATCAGCAAGCAGGCTTTTTTTGATCTAGAAAGTGTTGATACATTCCTCTTTTGAAGGGGAGAGAATTGTAGAGAAGCAATACCACGCTGTTTTATGTCGCCATTTCTTCTGTTTTGCTTTGTTATACTTTAGCCGATACGAGACGTATGAGCCAAGCGCTGTGATTAAAGCGATCGTCTCGAAACCACGCATTCGTTCAGCCACCAGCAGAGGCCTGCCTTGTTGACGACGGGCCTGAGGCGACGTTACAATTGGAATATGTCACACCCTTATTTTAGAATCGCCACTTCTCAGCAAGCTTGATACAAAAACGAAATTACACAAGTTTGATCACGCTATGAATATTAAGCACATAATAGAGAGTTTTAGTAGATCGTTCCGATACCTCCGATACCCCCGATAACGATACTATATATGAAAGCGCAAAGGCGGAGGCAGAGTATCGGGTATCGTTATCGGAGTCATCCGGAACGATCTACTAAAACTCTCTAATGTGTGATAGCCCTTCCAGGGAAGAAGAGAAGGGCGTCTGAACGGCAACACCTACCGAAGATTTGCTCATATATCTGACGCACCGGAGATGGCGCTGCATGCCAGAAATATGCAGCGCATCTCTATAACTGATTACAAGAGTGTTTTATAGCCTCACTTTCTTTTAGTGCGGAGTGTATATAGTTTTCACATTTAAATATTCTAAACTTAAATGGTAAGACAAATTGGCTAGTGGCGTAAGCTACCGCCGATCCAAAGGGCTCAGCCATATTAATCCATCCATCCATCCATCGGCCGCGAGCGCGCGACCGCGTCTTTGTGCGACGCGCCAATAAGGAGTATTCACTGGGCGCCATATTTGTGGGTTCTGTCTAGAGCGCATGCTCAGAACTAGCCCACATTAATAGGCTGCTAAGACCGGCAATCTTGATGGTGCGGAATGCACGTTACAAAAGAACTTTGGAAGCTCGCTATCGGCACGCGCTCAGCTGTCGCGCACACAGCTATGGCCGCCAGTGAATACTTCCGATAGGCACGTTTTGGCGTGCTCGCCAACAGCTACCAGGGATAGCTCAGTCGGCAACGCACATGAATCACAATCTCACGGTGGTGAGGTCAAATACTGTCGGGGGCCTGTAGACGTTCTTAAGGTTCAGTATGGGCGTAACGCTTTTCAGTGTCCGGTTTTTTGTTACAGACGGATGTACAACCGGACGCTGCAGCCCACTCTCGCAGTCAAAAGTTACAGAACTTAGTGAATATCAGCTGATAAAACACATCCTGTGGTAATAAAATAAATTGAGGACTGAGCCACTCAGTAGGGAAAGTTAGAAGAGCATAAGCACACACCGTTAATTATCCTAAACTGCAATAAACAAAAGTTAATCAGCCTAACTACGGCGCGCCTTCTCCTTCCTTTCTTTCTGCTCTCGGACAGACACGCGTGAGTAGTTTTATGGAGCTCAAGGTATTCGACGTTAGTTAAAACCAAAGGGTATTAGAGAACGCGGTCGTTAACTCACAAAGCAAAGGCTTCAGCTTCCGCTTAAACTTCCAAGTAGTTTGCCACCGTGGTCGCCAGTTCGGCGGAATCGCTGTTGGGCCCCGTGGCACAGTGCCTTAATCACCCTTGTGCATTGTAGCGCGCGCGCGCACTTGGTTGTTGCTCGAGTGCGATCGATGCAAATCAGGTTAACGAAACGCACGCAGATCGAATTTGAAGTTGGCTGGAGAAACTCTAGTGCTGTCGAAATTTGCGCGCCGGGGGTTTGAGTGTTAGAGTTTGGCTTACTGCTTTTGGGGTGACTGCGTTTTCGTCCAATTTTATTGAGGAGAGGAAAAGGCGACGTGGTGGGTCGGGGCTGAAGTAATGATAGAATGGTATGCTGTATTTTGAGTGGTCGATACTTAACCAACTTTTTAAACTTTTAAGCAATTATTCGTGTCGCACCGCTCGATGGCGCGGCGCGATGCCGTTATTGCTCACATGCGTTTCACGCGTTCAGTCGATGAAAGCATAATTAATCTCACAAGAGAAGTCATAGAGAGTGTTTGATCAATGGAGGAAGATCAACCACGGCGACGTTTTTGGTTGGGCACTTAGCCAATGGCAGATCTAGTGCAACCAGCTTCGAGACGAAATACGTTTGATTCGCTTTTTTGTTTCGTCAATCTAAAAAAAAAATATTGTCACGAATGACAAGGTGAAACAAAGAATAACTGGGGAAAACTGAAACGTTTAATGGGGCGAACTTGTGCCCAAAAATAAAAAGGAAACTGAAGAAAGCAGAGCGTCGCGGGCGTCGAAGTCGGCGTGACAGCACAGTCGAACGCTGGGGCGAAACTGACTGCAGATCGCCACTCGGAGCCCCTTATGTACGCGCGTTGGCTTCTGGAACAATCGGCCTAGAACGTTCGGCGACTAGAACATTCGGAACTCGATCAGTCGAGAATGTTCTCGAACTCACGAGAACGCAATGCTGAAAGAATAAATAAAAGAACATTCCATCGACTGGAATCGAACCTAGACTTTCCGCGCGACAGTCAAGCGCGGTACCCACTCGGCCACGCACGCGGTCGCTCGCCGACGCGCGTGGCATTACTCCCCCCTTTTAAAAAGGCATCGTCTCGATGCCACGTGAAAGGCAACAAAACAGAGCAAAACAAACGAAAGAATGGGAAAATACGGAGGCTGGCAAAACACAATCCTATCAAGTGTTTCACAAGATCACAGTTCGCAGTCTTATCGCGCGTAGTACGGCTTGAGGCGCACGACGTGGACGACTTCTGGTCGTGGAGGGCGGCGTGATGAAGTCCGTGTTCCGTCGGGCATCACCTCGTAGTTCAGATCCCCGAGTCGACGAAGTACTTTGTAGGGTCCGAAGTAGCGCTTTAGGAGTTTCTCGCTTAGACCGCGTCGTCGTATCGGGGTCCAAACCCACACACGGTCTCCGGGCTTGAAGCTAACGTCGATCCGGCGAAGGTTGTACCGGGTAGCGTCGACACGTTGTTGATCTTGAATTCGGAGTCGGGCGAGCTGGCGAACTTCTTCGGCTCGTTGAGCGACCACCTGGGCGTCGGGGATCCCATCGTCAGCTGGTTCGTGGGGTAACATCGCGTCGAGCATGGTCGTTACTTTTCTGCCATGCACCAGCTGAAACGGGGTTACTCCTGTGGTCTCTTGCACCGCCCTATTGTAAGCAAACGTGACGTAGGGTAACACCTCGTCCCATGTCTTGTGCTCTACGTCGACATACATGGCGATCATGTCGGCGATAGTTTTGTTTAGCCGTTCTGTTAGTCCATTTGTCTGCGGATGGTACGCAGTGGTTCGACTGTGACCGGTGCCACTGAGACGAAGGATCTCTTGCGTCAGCTGGGCCATGAACGATGATCCACGGTCTGTAATGAGGACTTCGGGGGCGCCGTGCCGGAGGACAATGGACTCGATGAAAAACTTGGCGACTTCAACAGCCGTACCTGATGGAAGGGCTTTCGTCTCGGCGTACCGTGTGAGATAATCTGTGGCGACGCTTATCCAGCGGCTTTCTGACGTTGACGGCGGGAAAGGGCCAAGTAAATCCATTCCGATCTGCTGGAACTGCGTGGACGGGGGAGAGGTCGGATGCAGAAGCCCTGACGGCTTTGTCGGCGGTTTCTTGCGTCGCTGACACTCGTGGCATGATCGAGTGTAGAGGTGAACGGTCTTCGGTAGCCTCGGCCAGTAGTACTTTTCTCGAATCCTGGCGAGCGTCCTGCTGTAGCCAAGGTGGCCAGCCGTTGGGTCGTCATGGCATCCTTGGAAGATTTCTTCTCGAAGACTGGAAGGAATAACCAACAGCCATGCTGTGTGATTCTTGACGAAGTTCTCTTTGTACAGCACCCATTGCCGTATGGAGAAGGTAGGCAGGATTCGTAAGAAAGCACGGGGAACCGCACTCGCTTGTCCCTCTAGGTGCTCGATGAGCGCTCGCAGTTCAGGGTCGTCACGCTGGAGTGCTGCCATGTCGCTGACATCCAGAGCGCCGAGGAAACACTCATCGTCGTCGTCTTCGATGCAGGCAGGACCGGCCTCGACTGGGGCCCTTGACAGGCAGTCGGCGTCATTGTGCTTCCGGCCGGACTTGTACACCACGGTCATGTCGAATTCCTGCAGTCGTAGGCTCCACCGGGCGAGGCGTCCGGAGGGGTCCTTCAGATTCGCGAGCCAGCAGAGCGAGTGGTGGTCCGTGACGACGCGAAAAGGACTTCCATACAAATATGGGCGGAACTTTGTTATTGCCCAGACGACAGCAAGGCACTCCTTTTCAGTCGTTGAGTAGTTCGTCTCCGCCTTGGACAGCGTCCGACTCGCGTATGCGATGACTCGCTCTGCCCCGTCCTGCATTTGGACTAGTACCGCGCCAAGTCCGGTGTTACTGGCGTCCGTGTGGATCTCTGTTTCAGCGAACTGGTCGAAATGGCCAAGAATCGGGGGCGTCTGGAGTCTTCGTTTGAGCTCATCGAATGACCGCTGGTGCTCTTCTGTCCATTCAAACTTCACGGCGTCCTTCGTGAGGTGCGTCAGCGGTGCAGACAGCTTGGCGAAGTCCCGAACAAATCGTCTGTAGTAGGCACAGAGTCCGAGGAATCTTCTCACGGCCTTCTTGTCAGACGGCGGCGTAAATGCAGCTACGGCGCGAGTCTTCTCGGGGTCAGGGAGAACACCTTTGTTGTTCACGACGTGGCCAAGGAACTTAAGTTCACCATAGGCGAATCGACACTTTGTTGGCTTGAGTGACAGGCCGGCGGTCTTGATGGCTTGAAGCACGGCTCGAAGTCGTCTCAGGTGTTCGTCGAAATCCCGTGAAAATACCACGACATCGTCCAGGTAGACGAGGCAGCTCTGCCATTTCAGACCTGCCAGCACGGTGTCCATGACACGCTGGAAGGTGGCTGGTGCTGTACAAAGTCCGAACGGCATCACTTTGAATTCGTACAGTCCGTCGGGAGTGACGAAGGCAGTTTTCTCCCGGTCGCGTTCGTCGACTTCAATCTGCCAGTAACCACTCTTCAGGTCCATCGACGAAAAATATCGGGAGTGGCGCAGTCGGTCTAACGTATCGTCGATGCGGGGGAGCGGATAGACGTCCTTCTTCGTCACAGCGTTCAGTCGACGATAGTCCACGCAGAACCGTCAGGGTTCCGTCCTTCTTCTTTACAAGGACGACTGGGGACGCCCATGGACTTCTTGAGGGTTGAATGATGTCGTCGTCGAGCATTTCCTGGACTTGATCTTGAATCACCTTCCTTTCCTTTAAGGAGACTCGATACGGCGACTGGTGGACAGGGAGCGCGTCGTCGTCGGTAATAATGCGATGTTTCGCCATTGGTGTTTGGCGAACTTTCGACGATGTGGCAAAACAGTCACTGTATTCGGCGAGGAGATCAACCATCTTGGATGGAACAGCGCGATGAACAGTCACACTCCCATGCACACCAGAAGCAAACAGACTCGCAGCGCTGACTTTCAACTCAGTTCTATATTTCTTCTTCCTCAAATCTTCAACTTCTTGACATTTGCCGTTAATGAGAACAATTTGAATTTTTACCACCAGAGACCAAATAGCCAATACCCATTAACAATTCATAATTAGATAAATCATGCAAAGACAACTAAAAAAACACAATATTAAAAATTTTATTAAAAATAATTTGTTAAAATTAATAAAAATAAAATAAAGCGAAAAATTTCTATCACTATCGGTGCTTTGATGATATCTCTATACCCATATTCACCTTAAGAAAAAAGTGGGCGTGTCCCTCTCGTGGCATGCTTATTGGTCGCATGCCGTCGCACATATTATTCCGTTTTGCAAAGTAGTTCCGATAAAAGTTTGCTCTCTGGGAAGCTAGCGTTATTAAAACTTAGATAAATTTGTTATTCTCAGTAGGATAAATAATATACCTCCTTAGTACGCGTGTATTCACGTAATTCTACGCCTCACAAGATCTGAGGATCGTTGTTCGTAGTCAGCCGGCCAGCCGCTGTCGCTCGCCTTCCAAAATGGCGACTCCAACAACTCTGGCTGATCGGTCCGTGTTGTCAGCACTATTTCCTGAAGACGTTTCCTCTCGGGTGTACTACAAACGTCACGCAAGTGGAAATGTCCTGTCGAGCCAGACAAGGCAGTGTGTTTTGAACGTTATATTCTTGGATGCGGAGGCAGTACCAAGAAAAAAATGTGGTGGAAGTCGTCAACCTGACTGTCGCCGCAACGGGGATCAGTGTTAGCTCGGTCTACGAGATTAAGCGTGGCTTCAAATGTGCCAACGGAGCTGTGAAATACTCCTTCAAAGAAGCGCCCGAAATTCGCTGAGAAAAGGAAGAGGATTTCAAATCACGACGCGTGCACGTTGACGGCCGTGAGAAGCTGCCTGCACAATTTCTTCCGTCGGGGGAGATCACAACGTTGAAGAAAATTGCCGCTCGTCTCCAAGAAGACGACGTGCTGCCGTCCTGTTCCGGGACTACCCTGTATCGCCTGCTGAAGGACATGGGTTTCGAGAAACATAAACGGAATCGCAACTCCTTCCTAATTGAGAGAGAGGACATCGTCGAGTGGAGGCGGCGGTATTTGAGGGCAATCGGAAAGCACAGAGCCCAGAACCGCAAGATCTGCTTCTAGGACGAGACCTGGGTGAACGCCGGCCTCACAGTTGACAAGGTGTGGACTGACAGCACCATAAAGTCAGCAAGTCAAGCCTTCATGTCTGGACTAACGACCGGGCTAAAGGCTCCTTCTGGAAAAAGGTGAAAGAGTGATTGTCACCCACGCAGGTAGTGACACTGGCTTCGTGTCCGGCTGCCTGGATGTGTTCCGTGGGAAGAAAAAGGGGACTACCACGATGAAACGGACTCAAACAGGTTTGAAGCATGGTTTCTTCATCTGCTGTCCCATATCGAGTCTAACAGCGTAATTGTTATAGACAACGCGCCGTACCACAGCAGAAAGGCTGAAGCTGTTCCCACATTATTATTAAAATTAGCGCAAAGACAAGGAAGGAAGACAGCAGGACAGGAAAGAGCGCTACTTACAACTGGTTTTAATAGAGAACGATGAGGAAGAAGTAGAGTAGTAATGTTTTGATTGAAAAAGAAAAGAAAAGAAAAAAGAAATTTAAAGGTGAAGAGCATGAAGGAAAATGATATAACAAGGTTGAAAAAGACATTTTTTTAGGTAAAAAGGTGAAGGTTGATTGTTTTAGATTGTACATCTGTGTACGTAGTAACGACGACAGCAGTAGCTGCACACAGTCATCCACGACGTCGTTTTCTTCCAGGACACCGATACTTCTGTGATCTGTGATCTTAAGGGTGGAGAGACACTTTTCACGGTGACCTTGCCGCAGTTTTCTGTGCTCGAACCACCGCCGGTCACATTTCTCAGTGAAAGAGTTCAAGGTATTGTATTTCTCTCTTCGATAGGGCCACTGATGGAGCACTGATGCATTGGCCTGCTTTTCTTGTGATCATATGTGCCTCGCAAATTTCCCTACTTGTTTTTTCGTTTAGACGTTTTAAGATTTTTGTGTTTTTGAATAATGGGGTGCAGTTGCAGTCCCGAACATGTACCGCGAGATGTCCTGCGGGTGATGCTTTCAGTGCGAGGTCATGTTCTCTTAATCTAACGTTAATACAACGACCCGACGTGAAAAGTGTCTCTCCACCCTTAAGATCACAGATCACAGAAGTATCGGTGTCCTGGAAGAAAACGACGTCGTGGATGACTGTGTGCAGCTACTGCTGTCGTCGTTACTACGTACACAGATGTACAATCTAAAACAATCAACCTTCACCTTTTTACCTAAAAAAAATGTCTTTTCAACCTTGTTATATCATTTTCCTTCATGCTCTTCACCTTTAAATTTCTTTTTTCTTTTCTTTTCTTTTCAATCAAAACATTACTACTCTACTTCTTCCTCATCGTTCTCTATTAAAACCAGTTGTAAGTAGCGCTCTTTCCTGTCCTGCTGTCTTCCTTCCTTGTCTTTGCGCTAATTTTAATAATAATGTTTAACCAACTAGCCCACCAGATGATACTAACTGTTCCCACAACTGCAACAAGAAAGGGCGAGATCAGCAGTGGCTCTCTACCAAGAGCCTAGACTGGAGTGCAACAATGAAGAAAAGATCTCCTGAGCATTGTGGCAACGGTGAAGGATCGCTACGCAAAGTACAAAATTGACGTCATGGCTGCGGACGCCGGACACATAATGTTGAGGCTCCCACCGTCATTGCGAACTAAATCCCACAAAGCTAATAGTGGCACGAGTCAAGCAGGAGGTTGCCTCCTAGAACATCACACCCAAACCCAATGAGCTGGTGACGCATGAGGAAAGCAGTGGACAACAGTAACTAGCTGTCAACTGGCATGACTGTGTAGAGCATGTGAAAAAAATTGAGGCGAAGTTTCGAGATGTGATGTCCCAGAGTCAGACATCGAGCCAGTCATCAAACCCCTCAATGCAAGCGACACGAGAGGAGAGTGGAGTCGACGACGAAGCTGACGACGAGACTGAGGTGAAGAGATCTTCGGTGTTCAGCCTTTAGAATGTAATTGATCGTGAACTAATATCCCACTAGGACGTGTTTTCTCTGACAGTGGCTAGAACTTTGGACTCTGTTTGTCATACCCCAGAACACGCAGCCGGATCTTTTAAGCACCATTCACATACTGCAAAATCGGATTCCCGACTTCATACACGCCTAACCTCCAGTGTCATGTTATTGTCGTGCAGATTATAATCGGGATTCTTACCGCCATCCACACACAGGGCCCTCAGGACACAAGCAGGCTTTGATGGGATCCTGGAAGAACGCATCTCACATCAACCACGCTGTTTCTGTTTATAATCAGGATTTGTACCACCATTGCCACACCACGGAACTTAAAAGAACAGAATTAAGAATAAAAATTGAAATTCACCGTGACACACAAGAGAACAGGTGCCACTCAATATATACACGTGAACATGTGCGCAATAACGTAAACAAAGGTATATTAGGACAGAATAAACTATACAAACTTACGTTCGTGGCTGGTAGCGAGATCTGATCAATCCCAGTTCATCAAGTTTGCGGCGATGTCGATGATGTCAGCTGATCTTTTGCTTTAGCGCTCCATAGTTGCCGTTAAAAACTGTAAATACGCTAAAACTGCGTAGACATTGAATTTTTTCTCATAGTGTGTTTTTAAAAGCCGATGGTATAAACAATGTTAGATATACAAAGATATGTTTGTGAAAACAGTTTAAAGAAGCGATGCAAAATTGTGCATAGCATAAGCATGTTTATAGAAACAAACGCTATTTAACGAGGTATGTTCTAGCTTTTTGCACTGCAGGATGCTGCGGTACTAAATTCGTTTTAGTTTCGGTCTCTAATTGTGGATCCACCACCTCCCGACGGAGAGTGGTGAAGTCTACGTGATATCGCGCCATTTCATAGGTGGAAACCAGAACACTCCGCCAACGGCTGGACTTGTTTTACTTTTTTTCTTAAGGTGAAAACGAGTATGAGATAGTCCAATTCTTTGCTGACAAAGCTACGGATGATACACTAACACATTGTTTGTCCAATCTGGCTATTTTTCAGCTTCGATGATCTCCCGTGTCAGCTGATTACCACTTCTGGCTATGACAGTGCAATTACTCAGGTCCGCTGAACACCCGCAATCTCGGCAATGGATACCTAGATTCCCTGATATTACTCGGTTTATGTTATAATGATGCTCTCGTAACCGGTCATTGAGACACCTCCCGGTCTGCCCGATATACTGTTTTCCGCATGAGAGGGGAATGGCATAAACCACCCCTTCAGAGCATGGAACAAAACGGGAGTGGTGCTTTTTGGTACAACCTAAGGTCCTATCGGAGGAAGAATTGACTTTTTTACATAAACTAGAGAGCTTACATGGAGCAGAAAATACTACGTTAACGTTTACGCGGTTGCCTATCTTTTTAAGACCATGAGAAAATTGGTGAATATAAGGCACAACCGCTGGCCTTTGGTTTCTGTCCCTCTTTTTACATTGGATTAAATTGGGATTTTTGATTTTTTGAAGGAGTTTTTCTGCGACAGATATTAATACGTGATTAGGGTATCCCCCTGACAATAGCCTAGCTATCTGCGCGTCAAAGCTGGTTTTTACAGTATGCGGGCATGACTTTGTGATGGCATTTTTAAGGCATAGGTTGACTACACCCCTCTTAACTAATTTGGAGTGGGCCGATTGATAATGGAGGAGTGGCTTTTTCCCCCTCGGAGCATATGTCCAACAAGTATGATGAGAAAGAAAACACAGTCTGAGGTCTAAGAACCTTAGGGACTCTTCAACCGGAAGTTCATGGGTTATGTCCAAAGGATCCAAAGAGTTCTTAAATATCGAGAGGACATTGGACACAGTACTTGAAATGTCGTTGCCATCTGGGGCCAAGAAAATCAAAAAATCATCTACGTAGCGGAACACTTTCACCACTTTTGAAGTGTCCAAACGCCTTTGTAGGATGTTGTCCTGATGTGCTAGGTATAGGTCCATGTAAGCTCTCTAGTTTATGTAAAAAAGTCAATTCTTCTTCCGATAGGACCTTAGGTTGTACCAAAAAGCACCACTCCCGTTTTGTTCCATGCTCTGAAGGGGTGGTTTATGCCATTCCCCTCTCATGCGGAAAACAGTATATCGGGCAGACCGGGAGGTGTCTCAATGACCGGTTACGAGAGCATCATTATAACATAAACCGAGTAATATCAGGGAATCTAGGTATCCATTGCCGAGATTGCGGGTGTTCAGCGGACCTGAGTAATTGCACTGTCATAGCCAGAAGTGGTAATCAGCTGACACGGGAGATCATCGAAGCTGAAAAAATAGCCAGATTGGACAAACAATGTGTTAGTGTATCATCCGTAGCTTTGTCAAAAAAAGAATTGGATTATCTAGAGATATCATCAAAGCACCGATAGTGATGAGAAATTTTTCGCTTTATTTTTATTATTTTTAAAAATTAATTTTTAATTCAATTTTTTAATATTGTGTTTTTTAGTTGTCTTTGCATGATTTATCTAATTATGAATTGTTAATGGGTATTGGCTATTTGGTCTCTGGTGTGTAAAAATTTAAATTGTTCTCATTAACGGCAAATGTGAAGAAGTTGAAGATTTGAGGAAGAAGAAATATAGAACTGAGTTGAAAGTCAGCGCTGCGAGTCTGTTTGCTTCTGGTGTGCATGTGAGTGTGACTGTTCATCCGCGCTGTTCCATCCAAGCATGAGTTACCAACTTGCCCAAGCATCCACATTATCGAGATCAACCAGTTGCCAGCGCTTAGGAGATGGGAGCTCGGGGTCGAAGTCGAGCGGCGCGCGGCGACGTACTCTTCTGCTGTAACCACGAGGTTTCCTCGGAGATTGCGGCGACCACGGCAGGCGCCTGAAGCTCCCCGATGTGGCCCATGGTGGTACCCTTCGTTAGGTGCTGCGGCTCCTCTCGAAAGTTTGTCACGAGAACAGTTGTACGTCCTTCTTGGAGACCCGTTACGCCTCGTGCGACGCCAATTCCTTTTTCAAGGAGCAGTTGGATGCTGCCTTCCAGAAGAGCTTCACCGTGTATGGCTGCGTCGGTTTTGACAGTGACGAAAACACTCGACCGCGGCGGCAAGTTCACATGGTCGGCGATAACTCGGATCGCGGTTGACGTCGTGTTGGTCTCCACCGGCGGCAGAACAGGCTCGCAGCGTTAACTGGTTTGCCCCGAGGTCGATGGCGGCACCATACTCGCAGAGAAAGTCCATTCCGAGGATAACGTCCCTCGAACAGTCTTGCAGAACGACAAACTTGACAGGACACGTCTCACCGTGAATCTCGACGCGAGCAGTGCATCTCCCGACTGGCGTAATGAGGTGTCCTCCGGCGGTTCTTATTTGTGGTCCATCCGACGGCGTCATGACTTTTCGAAGGCGGCGGGAGAGCCTCCGCTCAAGACTGAGTAGTCTGCTCCGGTGTCCACGAGTGCCGATGCGTCGAGGCCGTCGGTAACAACGTTTAGGTTGTTGGACACCGATGCAGGAGCGTGGTTGTGATGCGTAGCGCCGGGAGTGTGGGAACGCTCCGTCGTTCTTGGAGGCTCTTTACATCGGTCGTCTTCGGCAACTCCACCTCCAAGGGTTGCCCCGCCTAGTTTTCCCGGCGAGGAGCGAGGGGCGACAGGCTTTCACGTCGGGGTCGGTGCATCGGCGACGCTGGACGTCGCGGCGACGGCGACCGGAACTCTCGGCGGGACACAGGCTCGGGGGACTGGGGTCGTCGCAGGTACTCGTCGATCTCGTTAGGACGTTCACCATGACGGGGGCGCGGGTCGTTCGGGTGGAACCCGCGTAGCCCGAGTCGTCGGTATGGGCATCGGCGGTAGGTGTGGTCTGCTTCCCAGCAATGGAAGCACAGAGGGCGTCGGTCGGGCGTTCGCCACACGTCGGTCTTCCGTGGTACGCGAGGCTCCGGGCAGGCGTACTGCACCGGGTCGTCGTGGCGTCTGTCGTGCTGCGGCGCAGGAGACTGACGTCGGGGCGGCGCGACATAGGTGCGAGGAGGAGGCGGTGGCCGTCGGGCCACTGCGGCGTAACTCAGCGTCGGTGGTTCTGGAGCGGTGCTGACGAGAACCTCTGGCTGCAGCGCTTGATGGACTACTTCTCTGACAATCTCGGCGATTGAGGGCGAAGCTGGGCTTGCGGCGGCAGGTAGAAGCTTCTTGATCTCCTCCCGGACGACGTCCCGGATTATCTCGCGGATGTCCGTGGTGTTGCAACCGGAAGACAAAAAGGCAGCGACGCCGGGAACTCGGTGATAGTGGGCGGCACGTGCTTGAAGGGCCCGTCCGATGTTGGTGGCCTCCGTGATGAAGCCTTCGACGGTGGTAGGCTGGCTCCGAACAAGGCCTCCGAAGATGTTTTCCTCCACGCCGCGCATCAGGATTCTCAGCTTCTTTGCTTCGGAGGCTTGAGGATCGGCGCGGTTGCTGAGTCGCAGGACATCTTCCACGAAGCTAACGACGCTCTCGTTAGGGCCTTGGATCCTCGCTTGAAGAAGCTCTTCCGCGCGTTCTCTTCGATGTTGGTTCGTGAATGTTCTTCGCAACTCAGCCTTGAGTTGTCTCCCAGGAGGTGATCGATGCTTCGTGGTTCTCTAACCAGTTCCGGGCGGTTGCTTCCAAGGCGAAGTAAGCATTCTGAAGACACTGTTCCGGTGTCCACCCGTTATGGGGCCACTCGTTCGTACTGTTGGACCCAGTCGTCGATGTCTTCGTCGCTTTCGCCGTGGAAGGGAGCCGGTGTCCGAGGAGCGACGGGCAGGTAGACGACGGCAGAAGCGGCGGGGGTCTGTGCCTGGTTGGCCATCGTCGTCTTCTTCGGCTTGAGCTTGTCCAGCAGCAGACCGCACTCAGGATCCTGTCCTTTGGTGCGGCGGCTGGTCCGAGTTTCAGGTTCCGCGTTGAGTGCACTTCTCACCGAGCTTGGAATCGGACTTGGCACTGCGAGCCCTTGGAGGGGACGCTGCACGGACATGCGATACCCAGCACCTCCACCAAAATGTCACGAATGACAAGGTGAAACAAAGAATAACTGGGGACAACTGAAACGTTTAATGGGGCGAACTTGTGCCCAAAAATAAAAAGAGGAACTGAAGAAAGCAGAGCGTCGCGGGCGTCGAAGTCGGCGTGACAGCAGAGTCGAACGCTGGGACGAAACTGACTGCAGATCGCCACTCGGAGCCCCTTATGTACGCGCGTTGGCTTCTGGAACAATCGGCCTAGAACGTTCGGCGATTAGAACATTCGGAACTCGATCACGTCGAGAATGTATCCGAACTCACGAGAACGCAATGTTGAAAGAATAAATAAAAGAACATTCCATCGACTGGAATCGAACCTAGACTTTCCAGCGCGACAGTCAAGCGCGGTAACCACTCGGCCACGCACGCGGTCGCTTTCCGACGCGCGTGGCAATATCGACAAATAAAGAAAAGCCTTGAAACGTTCATTTCCACTCTTCATTGCTTTTGGCGTTCAGTTGCTTTTCCTATATATAATCTTTGTGTTTCTTATAACTGCAATATAATTTAACGTAATAAATTCCACGCGAGTTGAGTGAAATGAAAAAAAATAATAAACCACTAAAAATAAAATAAAACTTCGTGTAAAAATTAGGGAAAAAAAAGTGGTGTACCAGACTGGATGCATATATAAATAATTACAGAGTGTACTTCAAAGCTTCACTGCATATATAAAGACATTTCCAGAGCGGAATTTGTTATTTTTTTCGAATTCACGTAAAAAAGCTAGGTATCACCTCGCTTGTTCAGAATAAAAAAAGAAGCGAAAAATATGTTTCCCTCCGGGGCATACCGCTTTATGGCTATGCTGAGACAACGGCCATACCAAAGGAATATTATCTTTATTTGTCTATTTGAAAGTTTCCCATCTGTGCCACATTCTTGAGCGGTCCTACGTTATTGAGGAACGAATATCGTAAGATATACTATAATACCACAGTTTAGAACAAACTTTAGATCTGTTTGAATAATATTATTTATTTTGTATTGTCTATAGTGGATTCGCGACTCGGAAAAGTTTCGCGCGTGACTCGGATTTGAAAGAAGGCATAGAACGGAGCGAGGACCAACTTCGCTTCCCCACAAACACATACATTTTTATTTTTTTAATGCGTTCAACTTTGTTTTGCATTTTTTGGCTCAACGACAATTTTGATTTCTTTATTCGCAGATACTTTTTTATTCGGGAAGTATGGGAAAGTGGGGAAAAAAGGGAATGTGCAGGCTATACGGTTCCGCATCCACTTTGGCTTCCTTCGCTCGTCGTCGTCTTTCGTTTCCCTCAGCTCAAGCGGTTGGGTTTCTGTTTAACCCTTTCTACGCTTTCTCCTTTTTATGCGTTCGGACTTGAAGATTTTTGCCGAGCTGGTCCTCTCTTCTTTCTTCTGCTTCGCCGATGGCTGTCGTCTACCGAAATCCAGATAAACCGTTGCGACGTTTTGAGATTACAGATGCGCGGCCTTTATTCTTTAATTTGTTTTTTTGGTACTGCATTTTTTGTTGTCACTGTTGTCGTCTGCCATAAAAAGGAACATTCCCCACAGGGTCCTTCGCTTTGGTGAAAGCAAAGGTTAGAAAACATACTTGTCCTAAATAAATAACGGAGCATGAATTCGAAGTCCGCATCTTAAAATCTCCTCCTCCACCACTCCATAAAAGAAATGGAAAAAAAAACTCTTGAAAACGTAAGGTTAAATGAAGAATTGCGATGAAAACTAAAGTAGAAGTCTGAGCAGACATTGTCGTCTGGCTGCAGATGGCGCGGTTTACGTGGAGCGAGATGATAGCCATGCCGACGGGCCTCCCATCGTTGTCTTGTGGTTCTTGTGCGTGACTAAACTGGGCGATGCTATGGCACAAAGTTTTTACAGGAGATATATATAAAAAAACGAACAAAAAAAAAACGGAGATTGTCTAGGTTCTTTCGCCGAACAAATAAACATCCAGCGAGGGTTGATGAGAAGGAGGATTTCGGACGATATAAGGAGGTCACTGCATAAGCAAAAGCAAAAACAAATACGCAATACCACTTCCTAGTGCAACAAAAGGAGGGTTGTTTTGTTTTCAACACTTCTAATATCTTAATTTTTTTTAGACAGTCGATTTTGCATATTAGGAGGCGTTTGGATTCTTAACTAAACGTTGTCTTTTCAGATCTCTTCTCCGATGCTTTAATTTTATTTCACTTATTTCCATTTCAGCGTCAGAATTCGCAGTTTTATAGACCATGGTAAAGATTGGCAAACAGCTCAAATTTTTCCACCGTTCTATATGTTCAAACCCCGTATTATATTTACATAACAGTTCTTTAAATTAAATTTCTGAACTAGCAAGACTGCGCAGTCAGTTCTGGCGACAGTGGTTCGAAATATAGCTTGTGCAATGCACTGGGCTATATTTCGCTACCGCTACCTTTGAGCGGAAAATGAGCGTATGAGCGTTCGGTAAAACATAGTTCATTTTTTCAATAAAAAAACCCGGTAATTTTTTTTTTTTTTGTGACACCCTGTATATAAGATTTCTCTTTCGATTTTTATGTCACAAAAACCATACTTTCGGGTAGGAAACTTCGTTGCCTGCAGTTTCCTACGACTCCTGACATTTCCAAAGTAACGTTCGTACTGCTGACTATATAGACCAACACGCGGAGGCGTCACCGTTTACCAACATGGCCGGTAGGCCGCGCATGCGCAGAAGCTATGTGGTCAGAAGCGGCCAGGCTCTCCGGGTTTTGGCCATTGCGTTATGTGGCGTGCGCTCGCTGTTGACGTTGTAGGGACGCTTCTAGCTTTATTTGTGCGTCGTATTTTCTGCCAACGTATGTCGTATGTTATGCCCGACTATTTGAGCTCGCTACCCGAGCCTGAACGGCAGCGGTGTCAAGACAAACTGTGCGTGGACGGCGGTACCTTCTACAATCCGTACGCCGTAAAGAAGTCCTGCTGGAGTTCTGACGTGAAGTTGGTGCCACCGACGTCGATGGCTCACGTCGTCGTTTATTTAGTTGTCTTGCCAAGCTACTTCACGGCCGACACGACGCATGCGTACAAGTCTCTCGAGGCCTATGATTACTTCGAGCCGGTTTCCATGAGGCCGGCGGGATCAGCTTACTCTGGGTCCGGGGAAGTGTATTTATTAATTTATTAAATACACACAGCGTCCTTCAGTCAAGGTATGATATTTTTCTTACCCTCATAACCACCAGGCATAATAAAAGTTAACGCTTTGTCTGTTCTGCCGCCGAGCTCCTTCCGCCTGGTCGCACGGGCGTAGCGAGCCACCGGCGAGCGCCTGGCCGGTGCTATGTGCGCGAACACCGTGGGAACAAAATTTGGGTGGTCTCGATCAGACGACGGTTCCCCTGCACATAAGCAAGCCTCGGGACGAAGATTGAAATGGAAGCCACACTTGCCTTCAAGAAAGTACTTGCCGCACAAACGCTCGTCCGCGCGAGGTGACCATTTTATCGATCCACGGATATTAGCCACCTTCTGCGCCTTTCAAAGTCCGCCGGGAGCTTGTGGAAACTCACTCCGCTATAGTTATGCTGTACCTTTCGGAGCAATTAACGGCTACACAGCTTTGCTGAACGCTGAAATGCTATGCCGCCATGCAAAACGAGCGCCTTTCTGCCCACACCACCCGACTCCGGGGCGATCGCAGCGCCGCCGCAGCTCCGCGACGTCAAGCCCGCGTGTCGGTCTCTATTCATCTCTAAGCTGAAGTTGACCTTGAAAAGAATGCGTTTTTATAGAGGTTCATGGCATTGGAAGTTTTGTGACCGCGTAACTTACAGTACTTTCATCCGGTGTGCTCGAACAAGCCTTCCGTGATGTGTACCAACAATATGAGCGCGACACAATTACTAACTATCACATGTTTGCTTTTCATTTATTATTATAAAAAATATACTGCCATCGAAACTATAATAGCGTACTGGAAAGTGGTATTTTGAGGCCCAACAAAAATTTAAATTTCGATTCTCGATCGTCAATGAGCTGTAGCAGTTTAGAAGAAACAAGAGCCAATGTCGTCTTCGCGCATTAACGTGGGTCGAGCACTATAATGTATAGAGCTGAGAGAAAATAATGTTGAAGGCAGGTAATCTTTCTTCCCCAGCAGGTATGCGCTTGGACATTCATTGAACTTCTCTCGCAACTCAATTGACAGACCGTGTCCTTAATGTGGCTACATAAAACTTGTGTCGAAATTCATTTGAGAAACTCGTGATCATTTCTCAATGCAGAGTCTCGTATCGCTAATCTTGAATTTAAAGATGTGGAATATAAATTTCGGATGTCACAAGTAGGAAAAACATATATTCGAACACCAAACTTTAATGCAATTTTGGATGGTGTGCAATACTGGAAATAACTCATTCGTATTTTGACGCATGCCTCAGTATTAAATTAAAAACAAAACAAAAACAACAACGATAAGGTCGCACATTAAGACGTGATTCGACGACATTGGTCGCGGAACTGCTAACGAGCAGTCAATTCGAATCTTCGTTGCCCCATATACACTTATTACTCTAGGTCGTGTAAAACCCTAATCTATGGCCTACTTTTTCGCCATCTTTCCTGATCAAGGTTAGCAGACCTGTGCAAAAAAAAAAACGATTCGTACGCGCAGCTTTTATACCAAAGACGTAAAGCACATTATTATGCACAGCCGCAGGAACCATTGCTAATAAAAGTCGCTTACGGATAGAACGATGCGAACTGTGAAAGTTACTTACTTTAACTGATCGAGGAAATTAGTCCTTCGGCGTGAATTAAAACAGCAACAACAGAAGCGTGCCTAGGCTTTCCTACAGATTTTCCAGTGTCCAATAAGATGGAGTTTAACTATACGAAATCGTGATGGAGTGCAAGACACCACGCTATCGAGTCCCAAAAGTTTCGAATCATGTCCTTTTTAATTGTATATTTTATTCTGATCTCACGCTGATTTATTGCACAACTGCCTTTTTGGTGTAATCGTATTTCTTGCGTGTAAATATTTTATAATTTTGTTGTGTAACTGCATAATTCAATGCATTACAAAACTTTTATAATTGTAAAAAATAATAATATCATATCCCATTCATATCAGTAGCGATTTACAGGCTATCGTATCAAATTCTTCACTTTATCAGACAGCTGATTCATTGAAACTTCACCAATGGAGTTCGTGAAAGTTCCACTGTCTCAACAATTGCGATTTACAGGCTATGGGATCAAAACCTTCACATTATCAGACAAATTATAAATTTGGACTTCTCCAGTAGAGGTCCTGTAACTTACGCCGTCACATCTTGACTTGACAGCCTCTTTGAGCTGAGTAAGATGACACAACAATCCTTTCCCTCGGTTGT
This sequence comes from Ixodes ricinus, assembly GCA_037355805.1. Lineage (NCBI taxonomy): Eukaryota > Metazoa > Arthropoda > Arachnida > Ixodida > Ixodidae > Ixodes > Ixodes ricinus. The sequence goes on from JAZHYW010038171.1 coordinate 143,711, forward strand.
TACAACGGTCATTGGAGCAAAAAGATAATATCAAAATCCTCCAATATATTATTTTTCTAATTGCCAAAATATGCTTTCATAGGTCTCCCAGCACAATGATAAAAACAGGAAAGTTCATTCTTCTTCAAATGTTGAAATGCCTTCGGTCTGAAAGTTTCATTACTTTATGTCATAAGAAGGCTTACGCAACTCTCGAGCTGCGTGCTCTGCAAGTTAATTTAAGCTTTGTTCTTTATGGAGTGTTTCTCTCAATTTGCGAGACGAAAGTCGTGGAGATTTCAGCGGGTAAAGCCTTTGAGAGGAACGTAATTAAGATCTGTCATACCTGTGACATATTTCTAATTAACGCGCTTAGCACGTAACAACAGCAAAGTGCTTTCAATAAAAAGTTAGTTTTTTTTTTGTCTCGAGGTAAATTTGTATTTTGAAAACCTTAAGCTAGAAGCCTTAGACGTAAAATGTTGGTTTAGCTTGAGCAGACTGGAACGCCTCTGTTTATTAGTATATTTTGATTACTTTTCCTTCTTTATGTATGCAAGAGTTGGTATATGTGTACGTGTTTTTAGCGTCCTTCACTCGAAGTACTTCTGTAGTTACCGAGAAAAGAAATACGAGAAGTGCAGAACACTTTACGCTCCCGAAGAGCATTGCACGGGCCGAAGTCTAGTCGTAAAAAAGGGAAAGCGAGAGTGCATCGTGAACTCTGCTGCTCATAAAACCGAAAAAAATTTAGTTAATCTTGCACCGGTTACTTTAGCGTTCCCTTCGGTGCTAGGTTTGGCTCAGCTAAAGGTTTGCTCATCCTCAAAAATATAAATAATAAAATATAGTCCCTTGCAATAGAAGTAGTCATATCTCTAAATGTCAAGAGCAGATGCTGTACTCAATAAAAATAACTCCAATTTACAGGAATATTATATATATATATATATATATATATAAACGGAAAACTTGAAACCCCTTTTTTTTTGTAATCACATACATTTGTTTTGAAATTAACTTTTAATAATCTATAAGTCTTCATATCGACGGTTTTCATAGCACCTGCCACTCAGCACTGGATTGCAAGAACTTTGCCACTGACGCACCAAGCTTCATCTTTATGAGCGAAGCTTGCTTTTTGTGGTCGGAGCCATTTTGCAGACCTTGCGCCGCAAGGCAATTTAGAGTTATATAGGTTTTTAAAGGTATGTGGTGTGTATGCATTTTAAACTTGACGGCTAAATGAGTCATATAAGAAAAATCTATTCAGATGCTCATGATAAAAAATACACCCAATAAGATTGTACTAAACGCATAATATAATATAAATGTTCAAAAACACTGTCCTATATCACATAAACTAGGTAGAGAAGCATTTAATTGTGTATCAGGATGTGTATTAGCATAAAAAATCACTGCAAATGACCAAGCACCAAAAAAAAAAACACAAGGAAAAAAGTAAGTGTTTTTAACTTTCACTTTTGGCGCTCCGCATGCCACGCTAAACATTTGATTCTCTTACACATTTTTCTTTTTGCAAAAAATAGTATTTAAAATGTAATTAAACCGTAGTGTAGTTAAGCTTATGTGAGGAACTGTAACCAGATTCACTGCCATGAATGTAGCTGTATTGGTAGCTTTGTTACTACATCTCAGCTCAAGTAAGTGCACGTGTACATCTCAGCTCAAGTAAGTGCACGTGTTACATCTCAGCTCAAGTAAGTGTAAGTGTGACCTAGTTAGTTTTAATAGTAACCTTCTAGGAGATGCCGGAAGCCCGCTATACTGAGTGACATCACGTGACAGCTGGAAGGTATGGAAACTTTGGAAAGGATCTGAAGGTGAATGTCGGTCGATTAAATATTTGTAATAAACGTTCAATTTGAATTCAATTCGATGTTTACCTGATGAATTGCAGAATTCGGTTTCATATTTTGGGACAGACAACTTCAAATGAAGGGATGGATGTGAAATAAGACGTGTTGTCTCCAATTATGAAATTCGAAGATAATTAGTCATGCCTTGAGCTAGGAACGTTCACCTTGAAATAATAATAATAATAAAAGAAACTTCGTACACAAAGGCCTATGATTACGCGATACGGGCAGATGTACTGTAGATTAAAGATGAATACTAAAAAAAGCTATTAAAAAACGCCGCAAAATCAATAGGGCGTGTAGTTTATCCTCAGTATGTCTAATATGATCGCTACCTTAACGGCATGATCATCGTTGAAGAAGACCATTCGATAGCGTGTCTCTTGTGGAACTCCGTGTATCGTTTTTATAGGGGATTCAGGAAAACGACGACGCGAGCGTCGCCAAAGTTTCTACAACTTCCCTTTACGCGGGAAGCCTTTGATGCCATCTGGAGCGGAACACTTCCGAGTCTGGCCAAAGGGAGCTCTTTCCGGTGTCGTTGATCGGCCAAAAGAAGCCGTTCGGGCCGCAAAGATCCTTTCAGTGCTGTCGAACTGTTTCTGATTATTTTTCATTGCCGAGATTTCGCGCTGGAACCGTGTTTTCGTCAATACTTGCGCGATCGAGACTTGCTGTCGGCTCTGGGATTAGAGACTGGGAAGAAGCGTCATATAAAAGAGGGTAAAAAAAAGTGAGATAAAGAGAGAAAAAATAATTGAAGAACCGGGAATGATGCTTCTTGTCGCTTTCCTTGCTTTTTTTTCCTAAGTCGTGATTTTCGCTAAGACGTGGATGAAGTTCGCGATTTGTTCTCTATTATTTCTGCCTTCATAAGTGTTTTCTAACATTTGTTTGTTGAAGAGCCTTACCAGCTTAGCTAACAATGTTTTATGGTTATAAAATACAACTTGCGTAAGATGCATGCTAATATTTTAATGCCATAGTATTATTAAGCTACTCCCCGCAGATTGCTGCCTATGTATGTCGCCTCTAATGTAGTCAATTTTCCGCAAAATTTAGCGGCAGATTGACTTGACAAGATCTCTAGTGCATCAATTCGGGTTCTCCGCTAAATTTATCACAAAATTGACATCACGAGACCTATAAACCGATTCAGGTTCCCCACTAAATTTAGCGAAATAAGGTTCCCCTCTAAATATAGGGAAAATATTCTTCATGTCGCCTATGCACAAATTCAGGTTCCCCGCTAAATTTAGCGGAAAATTGACTTCACGTGACCTATGCACCAATTTCGGTTCCCCGCTAAATTTAGCTGAAAATGGTCTAATTCAGTTTCCCCGCAAAATTTAGCATAGACAATAGGGAGTTTTCGTAGATCGTTTTCGCCGTCCCACAACGCTCTCCGCAACCCGCTACGATACCCGGAACTCTACAATTAAGGTCATCGGCGCGCAGGCGCAGTAGCGGCTTCTTCATTGCGGAGGGCTTAGCGGAGGGGAAACGCGGTCTACGATAACTCCCTATTCCCCAATCTGGTTTCCACGAATTTGCCTCCCCATTAATTGTTTGTTTACGCTTGTATTCCGCATCTACTCTGTTTGAGTATCGTAAACAAAGCGGAGCTAACTATGGCCGACCATAAAAAAAAAAATGAAGCCGTTTACAACTCCCTGTAACGCCGAATGGGAATGGGAGCGCAGCTCTTGGAGGAGGAGGAGGAGGAAGGAGTACTCAGGGAGGTATACCCTCCCTCCTTCTCCTCCTCCCCTCATCCTTCAATATCGTCCGGGGGGGGGGGGGTCACCCGACCTCGGGGGGGGGGGGGGGGGGGCTCGCGCTGTGCATGTCCCAGCATGCACCGCTCGGAAGGGGAGGGGCTGGCGGGGTGCATGTCCCGACGCGCGCCGCTCGGGGGGGGGATCTCGCGCGGTGCATGTCGGAACATGCACCTGCTGGCGTTATAGCCGACAGCGCCGACGCCTGCATCATGCCGGGAACGGGCCGCCTAAGAGCTGCAGCTCTAAAAGGTGACGTGAGTTAACACGAAGTTCAATAATTGTTAATAAAAAAAAAATGAAAGCCGTTTACAACTCCCTGTAACGCCGAATTAGAGCGCAGCTCTTGAGCGAGGAGGAGGAGGGAAGGAGTACTGAAAGGGGAGTCGCTAAACCTCAGGGGGTCACGTGACCGCGCGGGGTCACGTGACCCTGACGGTGGCTGGTCCAATGACGTCATCGGTGACGTCACGGATGACGTCATCAGTGATGATGACGCGATGACGCTGCGGATGCCATTGACGTCATCAGTGACGTCCACTGACCGACGCTCTATCGATGATGATGATGACGATGCGGATGCCGATTGGCGTCGCCAGTGACATCACTGATGAGGGTCATCAGTGATGATGATGATGACAATGCGGATGCCGATGACGTCATCAGTGATGTCACTGATGACGTCATCGGTAATGGTTGATGACGATGCCGGTATTGACGTCGCCAGGTTGCATGCAACAGGGTGCATGCAACTGGTTGCACGCCAGTTGCATTGCAGCGAGTGACATGCAACAGGTTGCATGGGACCTGTGCATGCAACTCGGGAGGACCTCGGGTTTCTTCGGGAGGACCTCGGGTTCCTTCGGGAGTTGCATGCAACAGGTTGCATGCATCCTGTTGCATGCAACCTGTTGTTGCATGCATGCAGCAGGTTGCAACAGGTTGCATGCATGCAACAACAGGTTGCATGCAACAGGTTGCATGCAACCTGTTGCATGCCACTCCCGGCCGGGGCCCGAGGTCCTCCCCGAAGAAAGCCGAGGTTCTCCCGAGGTCGTCCCGAAGGGACCCAGGAGTCCTCCCGAAGGACCTCGGGCTTCTTCGGGACGACCTCGGAGTTCCTCGGGAGGACCTCGGGTCCCTTCGGAAAAATATACCCATAATGCACCGCACGGTTACGCCGACGCGGCGACGGCGACGCCGCTCAAGCCGGAAACGGGCGCCTAAGAGCTGCGCTCTAAAAGGTGACGGAGTTAATATGAAGTTCAATCATTGTTAATAAAAAAAACAGATGGTGGCCACATGAGGAAAGCTTAGACCCCTAATGGCGGGGACAGTTGAATCATGCTGCGGGGAAAAGGAAAGAGGGGCAAGTAGAAACGTAGATATCTGGACGAGTTGGTAATGCACTGAAACGAGAAAACAGCGCAAAATGACGAGGGATCAGGGGATGACACAGACAGACCAGGTGTTGACTAACAACTGAATATCTTGATAAAAAAAACATTAAAGCTGAGATACCCCTGAATAATCTCTCACACCGGGGTCAACACACACTAAGCTCCCATTGTCTAAGATACTCTATCTATTTCTGGAACAGGGTAACAGAGGGCGCACTGACAGATGTGCCATCACTACATCGTAATATGTGAAATACTTCAGTAATCTCCCTCGTTCTTGTTGTTGTGGCGCATCATTATCGTGGTGTCTTCAAACCAGACATGTACGCACGTTACCGCCAAAAAAGTGGGGGTCTGAATACCGTTACTCACTACTCGCTCAAAAAGTAACTAATACGTTACTCGTTACCGATTCTCAAAAGAACGGCGTGAGTTACCTCAAAAGTAACGAGTTACTTTTCACGTTACTTTGCAAGACCAAATACACAACTGTTTTTGTTTCATGGTTTATTGTTTTCTTTTTAGTAGTCGTTGCCCTTAGCAGCAAGCTGCCTGTCAGAGTTTTCATCAGTTATGTTTCCCGCTTGCTTGAAAATACATTTCCGGTGACGCTGAAGCGTCGTTCTACTGACGCGCTCGAAGGAACGGCGGTGTTGTGCTTCAGCAAGAGCTGGTGAATCTTCAGGAACTGCGCCTTCATTGAGGACAGCGGGTGAGGGTTATGTGCCTTCCCGTGTTTGCAACCTCCGGGTTTTACATTCGGTCCGGTCCCGGTTCATAGAAAGTTCAATTAACGAGACCTGATTGTGCTCGCTGGGTGAAGGACATTCTCAGCTGGCAAGTTCAGTACAGCAACGTTTATCGCTGGACACGTCAGTCAGAACTGTTCGACTGACGTGTTTCAGCAGATACATGCTTGCTCTATTATACTCTTATTTTGTTTTTCGGGTTTTCCATCTGCCTTTGTCGCAATAGACACATACTAAGGCTAGAATAAAAACAAGGCCGTTAAAGCAGTGTTGTACACGTTACTCCTCACAAAAGTAACGAGATACCGTTACTCGTTACTTGGCCTTAAAAGTAACTAAATGCCGTTATCGATTTCCTTTTCTGAAAAAGTAACTAAATACGTTACTCGTTACCGAAAATAGTAACTAGATACAAGTAACTCGTTACTTGTAACGCGTTACAGTACATGTCTGCTTCCAAACTTGAGGCACACTTAAACCTGTCACAATGAATTGCCAAATGGCCCGCAGTGGACAATCTCACAGCTACTGTAAAGCTCCCTCAATCGATCTTTCGACACAGCTACTAGATTGTTCAATAGAATGTTTGCCGCAGGATAACGCTATTCTATTAGCACCAAGATGTTTTTGGTGGCGCCCTGTTATGGTTTCCTTTTTGGGAAGTCATGATCAGAATTTGCCTCGCCGTGATTAGCAGGATTTGCCTGGCCGTGAACCGGTGATTGGGCAGGCACTATCATGCTCTACAGAAGCTAGGGTTTGGCCAATCGCGAACTTTTACCACAGCGATGCTTGTGGTGTACGTCATACACAATAGACCCGTTTTGAAAGGCTGCCTCTGTTGGCAGCTGTAGAACGACCGGACTAAAACCGCAACGTCACAGTACAGCTTATGTGTTCGGTTGGATCTAAAAGCAAAAATACACCCAAAATGAGCAAGGATGTTCACGTTCGGCGATGTTTGATTGGCTCGTCAGTTCCGCGTTGGCACTGCTCCGACGTTTGCTGTCTTGAAATGACTTGCATTGCAACGTCAGTTGTACCATTCTACAGCGGTTCCGACCTTCTAGTAATCGGCACGTGACTTTCTAAGGAGTGTAGAACGACTGACAAGCTTTAGTGAATAAAACATGAAAACGCGAAACCCTTGAATTATCTATCACACCGACGTCAACATACACAAGGTTTCCATTGGCTAAAGACTCAAATATCTCTTTTTGAAACAGGGCAACAGAGGGCGCACTGACACTGCAAGCCCTCTTTATAGCCTGATATATGAAATGCTTCACACTATAAACCCATTGCGAAATTCAAGTGCCGATTATTAGAAGGTCGGGACCGCTGCACAATGGGCGAAACAGCATTGTGGATAGTGCGGTCATTCACAAGATAGCGAACGTCGGAGCTCGGCCAAGGCAGGAGACATGAGCCAATCAAACAACGTCAAAAGTGCAACGTCACTGCCTCATCACCTGTTTTCTGTGGATGTGCTTTTTCTTCTCAACCAGACGCATAAAAAACGGCGCAT